>PVIY010041852.1:0-21354 GCA_004026745.1 Myrmecophaga tridactyla | reverse complement strand
ACATGCAGCGTCATTCAGTATTTTAACATAATTACGTTACAGTTAGGTAGTATTGTGCTGACCATTTCTGAGATTTTGTATCCAGTCCTGTTGCACAGTCTGCATCCCTTCAGCTCCAATTACCCAATATCTTACCCTATTTCTATCTCCTGATGATCTCTGTTACCAACAACATATTCCAAGTTTATTCACTAATGTCAGTTCATATCAGTGAGACCATACAGTATTTGTGTGACTTGCATTTTTAAAAAATAATTTATTGACAAATCTTCACACATATACAGTCCATATATGGTGCACAATTAATGGCTCACAATATCATCATATAGTTGTGCATTCATTACCATGATTATTTTTTTAGAACATTTGCATCAATCCATAAAAAGAAATAAAAAGAAAAAAAAGAAAAACTCACACATCCCATACTCTTTACCCCACTCTCTCGATGGCCACTTGCATTCTATCTAAGTAATTTATTTTCCCCCTTACCCCCCATATATTTATTTATTTTATAGATTTTAGTTATTTTCCCATACCCTGGATAAAAGGAGCATCAGACACAAGGTTTTCATAATTACACAGTCACATTGTAAAAGTTGTATCTCTGCAATCATCTTCAAGAATCAAGGCTAATGGAACACAGCTCAACACTTTCAGGTACTTCCCTCCAGCCACTCCAATGCACCATACACTAAAAAAGGATATCTGTACAATATATAAGAATAACCTCCAGGATAACCTCTTAACTCTGTTTAAAATCTCTTAGCCACTGAAACTTTATTTTGTCTCATTTCTCTCTTCCCTTTTGGTCAAGAAGACTTTCCCAATCTTATGATGCCAGGTTCTGGCTCCTCCTGGGAGTTCTGTCCCATGTTGCCAGGGAGATTAAACCCTTGGGAGTCATGTCCCATGTAAGGGGGAGGGCACTGAATTCACCTGCTGAGTTGGCTTAGAGAGAGATAGACCACATCTGAGCAATAAAAGAAGTTCTCTGGGGGTGACTCAGTCTGTCCTTTGCAGGAATGTTTCATAGGAGTGAACCCCAAGCTGTGACTTGCTTTGTTGAATGTGTGTGATATGTGAGTGTATATGTGTGTAATAATGTGCTATATTATTGTTACAGTATTTATAGGATAGTTTGAAGTTTGAAGACAATTGTAGAATAAAGTGCAAAAAAGTTCCTTATACTTAATGGGTTTTCAGATTTAAAAAATTCTGAAGTTGGGACAAAGGCTATTCCTTATGAGTGGCAAAGATGTAGAAATTGAAGCAGGTCCCACCAGTGCCTTCATTTTGAGTGATTTTCCATGCCAGTTGCCATTTAATGCCCTGCATGAGTGACTCAGTGTGTGCCTAAGGACCCCTTTAATGTGTGGCATCTGGGTGGACACCTGGTAGCTGTGAAGCTTCGAACACAGGAGCCATTAATGCTCAAAAAATTACATTAATGTTGATTATCCTCTTTAACTTTTTTCACCCACAACTGCTCAATCATTCTGCAACCAGATTACTGCCAGTTCCATATGTTTCTGTGTCACTTAGGCTTGACTAATTAAAATGTTCTGTTATAGGGACCATATAAATTGTAAAACCCTAAGATGTCTATTTAGCCAACTGAAGAGATTTTTGATGTTCAATGAGAGTAAAGTAAAAATTTCATTTAACCTGAAAAATACCAAATATACGACCTAAAATATTAAATTCTAGGTTCCTTGTTCATAGAAACAAATCTATGTATATCATATGTGCTCTAAACTTTGCCAGACTTGAAACCCTCTTAACAATTCAGACAGATTTTCTTTAATTTTTCCCTTCAATTTACTCTGACTAATGTGATTATATTACAGAATAACTTTAGCCAAAGAATCTATGAAAAAATATTAATCTTTATCAATAAGAAAAGAAAAGCTAACTAAAACATCAATCAGATACCACTTTCCTCTTTCAAACTGTCAACAGAATAAAAAAGATAATAACCAGTGTGGGTATTTTTGAACACTGCTAATGTTAATATAAATTGGCACAATATTTAGAAGTCAATTTGGCAGCATATAGCCAAAACCTTGATATTTTCATTTCCATTAATTCAATTCTGATCCATAAGTATCAAAAGGAAATATAAAGATGTGTACAAATATTTGAAAAAATTTGCCATAATTCTATTTAAAATAGTAACTATTTAAAATATGAATGAATAACAATAGGGAACTAGTTCAATAAATTGTTTCTTCCAAATGATGGACGTATCCAGACATTTGAAGACTTATTAACAACTGAGGAAATTGTCTTAATATAATAATAGGAAATTGAGGAAGAAGAATTTTACAATCAAACATATGTATTCAAAGGAATACTGAACTGAGGACAGCAAATTTATTAACAATTCTTATTGTGTTAGGGCTCCTCCAAAGAAAGATAACTAGCAGGATATATGTTGATATATATCAAGAGATTTATTCATTCTTCTATTAAAGAAATTGTGGGTGTACAGAACAATCATGCTTAAAATACAGGATTATCACATACCACCTATTCACTGGTGTGGAACATTTGTCGTAATTTGTGAAAGCACACTCTTATAATCATAATATTAGCTATAGTCCATGGTTTAACTTAGGGTTCACTATTTGTGTAATGTAGTTTCATGTTTTTTTTGTTTGTTTGTTCGTTTTATTCTGTTACCATATATTAACCTAACATTTCCCCTTTTAAACACATACTGCTATATATTTCAATGCTGTTAATTATGTTCGTAATGTTGTATTACCATCACCACTATCCATTAACATCATCCCTTACCAAAACATTTTCATTGTTCCAAATAGGAAACCTGTATATTTTAAGACTTAACATCCCATTCCCTATCCCCACCCAGTGTCTTGGTAACCTATATGCTAGATTCTGACCCTGTATGTTTGCTTATTCTAATTATTTCAAATTAGAATATTGTATCTAATATTGTATCTTGTTTCTTTCCCTCAACAAGATGTCTTCAAGGTTCATTTATGTTGTTGCGTCAGGACTTTATTTCTTTTTATGTTTTTATGGCTGAATAACATTCCATTGCATATATATATATATATATATATACCACATTTTGAAATTCATTGATTGATGGACACTTGGGTTGCTTTTGTCTTTAGGCAATTGTGAATAATGCTACTATGATGCCCACCCACATTATCAAGGGCAATCTTATTTGCATATTTAAAGTCAACTGACTGTAAGCGCTAATCACATTAACAAATCATCTCCAAAGCAACCTGTAGGCCAGTGTTTAACCAAACAATTGGATGCCATAACATAGCCAAACTGACACATAAAATTAAGCATCACACCTATCTCCTGTGCTATTTGTTTGTTTATTTTCTTATTGTAATCTACTTACATATTTCAATAATCATCACCTTTTAATAATCAGGAAAAGGTCAAGTGATCTTGAAGAAATGTATTTAATCTAGAGTTATTTTTGAAAAGCTTTATAATATATCTCTTAGTGAGTGAATGTAGTGTATTTATGAGGCCCTATTTAAATTTTTTATGTTTTAAAGTCTCTTTTCCAACCAAATTCTAATTTTCTTGGAAATGAGCTTATGTATTTACTTATTTTTTATTCTCCATAATGTCTTTCAAAATGTTAGATGCTTGAGCAGTAAGTAGTACTCAAATTTCATTTCACATCAAAATCAAATCTGTGGAGTTTTGTCAAAATACATATGTTCAGACCCTCTTTCTAGAAAATCTAATGCACTATATCTGTTGCGCCACTACTGATTTAGATGTATACAAAATATCAGAATTAGATATTCACTTAGCTAATTTAATTAACAGTATAAGTCAAACACATTATACTATTCCTCATCTCATTAACAAAAAATATTTATAGATCATCCTTGATTAAATTGTATTTCAATCCACTTAATTAGACATTGCTTCAAATTGTAATGATGTCTCCCTAATAAATCCACTTTGATACAATCTAATTTCTTTTAAATGTCATTAGGGTATAAATAGATGACCACACAAGAAAAATAATTTCCATTTATTTTGAGTTTGGATTTCAAATAAAAAATAAGTAGTGGGGTTGAAAATAAAAGACACCAAGTATTACATCAATGCAGGGCACATATAATTTGTTTAACTACCTGTATCATTTCATTTTGTGTTTTGGAACAAAAGCAGTGTATCTGTTTGGGTGTTTTACTTTTCAACCACATCCTCCAGTATTAAAAATAAGATAATTTTCAACCAACTCTCTGATACCTCCTAATAAAGCAATGATGAAAATCCACATAGCTACATAAACAGGTGAATTATGTAACCAGTTTTCTGAAAACATACCTTCTAAAACAGACAGACAGGCAGACACACACACACACACAAAGTAGTAATAAATATATTTCACCTTTTATTTTTATTCTAGCTGGTAGGAGTTGTCTATCTACAGTCTATCAGGCCATGCTTTGATCAAGCTCAAAAGACTGCATTCACTTGACATAATTTTAAGTGACTGAAGGAAATTAAAGAAGTGATTTTTTTCCTTTTGACCAGATGGGATTATATTCTCATTAATTTTAGTGCTCTCCACATTTAGTCACGGAAATGAGCAAACTATTTATAGTTAATGGGAGGAAATAAAACCAGAATGTTTGAATTGTAAAAGGCAATTAAAATTTCAAATTGTATTGCTAGTTCTACCTTAAATTCATTTCATTTGAACCATCCGTTAGTTTTTATGCATGAGCACTTAGTACCAGAGAAAGAAATATGATCATCAATGCCAAGTTAGTGCTTACAACCTCATTGACTGGCAAGTAAAATTGTTCTGAGAAACTTTTCCTTAAAGATTTCTGGAGATATCTATTTTTCATAACCTCCTACAAAGTTTAAAATTCTACTGTTTCAAATTCTTCCTTAAATCTATTTTAAAAATCTTCCAGTTTGATTTAAGCGCCCCTCCCGCTCCTTTTTCCCTTGTGTAGTAGACACATACCTAGTCACTATTTCAATCAGGACATTTAGAATACAAATATAAAGAAAGTTTAGAACTTTCCAAGAAAAGGTTGTTCTCAATCACTCAGTGGTTGAGAACTTGGCAGATAAATGGGTTTTAGGAAACTGTTGATATATCACATTAGTACAATATTATAAGCTCTGGGTAGAGAAGAAAACATTGGAAACCTTATTAAGTTTAGAGTATGACAGAAAGCACAAAGTGTACCCTAAATAGTGTCTTCAATAAGAAAATGTGCCCAGGAGTGCACGCACAGTATCTTTGAGAAATTGTGAGATTTAGGGGCGTGGGCAACAGGTTTAGTGGAAAGTCTTCAGCCTGGCAAATCAACAAAAGGGAACATTTTTCTCAAGTTCTAGTAACTTTGAAAGTGGTTTGGATAGGTTTGTTGAAATCAGTTTACATACTATAAAATTCTCCCATGCAAGTATATAGTTCAGTGAGTTTTAAAGTTGAGACATTTCATTAATTTGTGTGTCATCTTTTTGCAAGGCCCTAATAATCTCTACTCAGTTGTTCCACTTTTTGTATATGTGCTGTCAAGTCACACACTCTCTAAATCTTAAATTTGACAGGGAATTACAATCTAATGTTTTTCAGGAACATAGGGGAAAGGATACCTTAGCATTTATTTTTATGATAGATATTGTATATGCATAATTAAGAACATATATATATTTATATGTAATATATTTAATATTTGTTTTGGAAGCATTTGAGATTATATATAGGTAGATAAATATCCAGATTCAACTAAACTATACTGAATGTTCATACTGTTTTTAAGAGTGAGTTGTTCTTCCTATTTTATACATGAAGGAAGGAGTTTCAGCAAGATTGAGGAACTCCACTTAGGGATACAACTGGTACGTTTTGGAGCTGGGATATGATCTTCCACCTTCTGACTGATATTACAGTGGGCTGGAGAAGGTTCTCTATCCAGTGATGATCACCTATAATTCTCTATATAGGTAATATTATGTAATACTAACAGTTTATTGGTTTTAGTATTTTTATTCTCTTTTCTTGCTTTAGTTTTCTTCTATCATCCCAAAGCTCCAACTTCTGTCTTCCACGTTTTTAACATTCTCTTGAATCCTTTTTTCCCTTTTTCCTTCATTTATTTTCGCTTTTTGAAAGTTTTCTCTTTTCCACCTTTTATTATTATTATTATCTTTTTTTACCTAAACCATTATCTGTTGTATTTATTCTCTTTTGTGTCACTTCCTGCTTATTCATTTGGAATTTTTTTTCTCTTCTTTCTAATGTTTGCTTCAGTCTAATACCATATTTCCAAGTTTTCCTAATTCTGATTTATGTTGTTCTTTCACAAGAAGAATCAGTCTCTAATTTTTTTTTTTTTAGCTAATTTTGAAATGATAGGTTACATTTTTTGTGGGCATATTCTTGGCAAGCCTTTATTGTCCGTAGATAAGCTATTCCACTTTTTCCCCCTCTTTTACCTTATAATAGCTCCCTATGGGATATGACCTTGATACATATATGTTGCTCATGTTTATATGAAATTAATTTTCCTGAGGTGGGTTTAGGAAAATTTATGGAACTTTAAAGAGCTCCCTCTTCTTTTGTTTCTATGTTCTGTTAAAAACTGTGAAAATGTGCTGTCTGGAAATTTATCTGCACTTTTTTCCCCCTTCTTCTCTTGTGTTCTTACCCACTAAATTTGATGCTACACTCAGCAATTTCTGTTCAGTGTCAGTTGTGGGAGTTATCAGATGTCTTCTCTGCTCCAATA
The DNA here is from genome assembly GCA_004026745.1 of Myrmecophaga tridactyla. Lineage (NCBI taxonomy): Eukaryota > Metazoa > Chordata > Mammalia > Pilosa > Myrmecophagidae > Myrmecophaga > Myrmecophaga tridactyla. The sequence continues at coordinate 14,584 of PVIY010041852.1, read as the reverse complement.
TTTTCAGTCCTTCTGGGACAAGCACATTGCAGAGTTAACTGTTGTTCCTGAATCGACCCTCATTTTCCAGTGGGTATCTGTTGGAGATTTTAGTGTTATCCTCTTCTCAGGCTAGAAAGAAAGCCCTGTTGCTTCCACACAAATGCAGATATTGAGGCTGTTGGGTTTGTCTACACCCATGTGTTTTGACATTCATGGGAATAACTATTCATCTAATTTTGTTTTAAGCACTGTTTCTGGTATATAGGTTATGCTATCTAAATGTTCTGCTTGTGTGAATATCTGGAGAAATTAAAAACTGTGCTGTCACCTCTGTCATCTTCCTAGAATGCTATCCCAAGTGCAGTTTTTCAACATGTGCAGTTAATAGCATGGTGGCAATTTGATTACCCTCGGTAAAAGTTTTCTAATAATCAATTGGGTGGCATAATATATTCATACATATTTTTACATTAAAGCTAAATATCAGTCACTTAATCTGAAACTGCTAGTGGTCTTTTATAGACAGTGCTGTTTAGAGAGACTTGAATCCAGTTTGAAATACTTTGATGTGATTTTTACCTCAGAATAAGCAGAAAATTCATTTGCTTTTCTAGTGATTTAGTAAGACAGCTTTCAGAGTCATATTTTCTCCTGGCAGAATATAATTTTATTGGAAAAAATCTCTAGCTAGACTGATTTAAATCTAAGCGTCCATTCAAAGAGTCATATTTGAAGTGTTTTAAAAGCCAGTTTTACTCAAACGTTAGAAATATAAAAAAAGAATATGAAGGAGTCCATTGTGTCTACTTGGAGGCATTTTTTTTCCCTTAGAGTGAGGGTTTGTTATGGGAAATGTAGAATATTGGCCTATGCATGATATTAGCAGTAGCCATTTCAAGACAAAGGAAGGCTTACACAGGTAACTTATAAAGTGCTCTGAAATGATCCAAATCAGAAGACGAAGAAATGGAAATGTGTACTTGCTTGAAAGAATGTGTACGCTCATAAAAATGAGCTGTTATGTTGGTCTTTCATCCCAATCCCTGCAGATAAAAATCTAACTCCACATGATTTTCTAAAGCCTTCTTATCTCACTTTCACAGAACAAGGAAACATTACTGAACACAGGGCAGATTTTTTGTCAAGTTGCAATGGTGAGAAAATTGGTAAATAAAAAGAGCTCCAAATTTTCATGAAATTGAAATCTCTTTTCTATTACATCAGCCATTTCTTGATTAATTACATATGTTTGTTAAGAAAACAAACAAAAAAAACTAGTGAATTTATTTTCCATTATGAGAATGTCCCCTGTCCGGTACAGCTGAACTTTTAGATACTGTTGTCAGCTTTTTAATGCAAATCTTACTTTCTTACATTTAATAATAATAATAAATAAATAAATGCCATTTGCTATTATAATAGCAATGCAAAGCATATTTTCCATCCATTATGTTATAAAATTTTCCATTAGTTTCGACTCCCTGCTAATTGTCTTTACTTATTAGAGCAATCATTACGATGAACAGAGAAATACTTCCATGTGCAATCAAATATGTATCATTCCAAGTATTCTCCAGTTTTAATACATTTTCCCTAAATGAATTTGGATTCCTTTGGAGGGAGACAAACACAATTAATGTATCTTCTGATTTATTTTACATATATATATATACACATGCATATATGTATATATATTGCACTTCGAGATGCCAATACTTTTGCATATGGATATAAGAATTAAGAAAGGGCTCTTCAGTGATTTGTCTCCTAAATTTTATGTGGGGGGGGCTAGGGAGAAAATTTTATTATGTAGTTGCTATTAGGCATAAATTACTGAGAACTTTGCATGGGGAGAGGGAAATGTGGTGCTTCTTGACTTTTCCAAGACTAATATTCTTAATAAAAAATAGATCCATGTAAACAATGTTCTTAAATATTTAACCTGAAATGCAGATTAGTAAACAATATAATCCTAAATGCACATTTTTAGATATTGTAATTGAACATTTCATAATACTGACCAGGTGTGAGATGAGACAATTTACGTTAGATAAAAGATTGAGTATGCATAATAAAGCCATTATAATGCATTCATTTAGTCATTCACTCAACAAGCACCTGTTGAACATATATACTTCAGGCTTTGTCACAATATTCTGAAAACGTTGTTTATGTAAGTATATGTAATTTTACCAAGAATTTTTTTTTTATGACTAAACTATTTTGAGCTGATAGTTGTGGCACTTGGTTCTAGAGCTGTAGTCTTCAGTGAAATTGCAAGTTGATCTATGGCCAAATATTCAATCTCTTTTCATCTCACATAGGAAATAAGAAGAAAACTGTTCTTACTATGTGATGTGTATGGAAACATGAACAGAGTGGTTACAGATTATTCATGATTGGGAAAGTATCTGACATTCCAAAATGAATGATGCTGAGGAGTCAGCTTAGGATAAATACCTTTTATAATTTAGGCACCCAAACGGATAAAGATGGTTAGTTAGCTTTATGAAAATAACCAGGGGCCTTTGTGTAAAAGTGAAAAATGCACCTCACAACATGATTAGGGCAATACAAGCATACAAAAGTCATGAAGCTTTGATTGGTTTTCAGATCAGTAAAGATATGCATGAGCAGCTTTCTCATTTGAACCTTGATGTTTGGCTTGAATCTGCCTTTTTCCTACAGAACTGGTGCTAGAGCCAAGTAAGCATCCTTTTCTTTTTCTTGACTTCATCTCCCATATAAATCACAGGAAGCATCTAAAGGGCTTGTGACCTCAGGGCAATTGAGAGACAAGTATCATGGCAGTACCTGTGACTGGCCTGGGAAGAATGAGATGATGACCACTTTCTCTTTCAGTGACATACTGCAAAAAAAGACCTGAGGCAAAATGGCATCTCAGAGAAGAGAGTTTTGTCAGAGAAAATTTTAGATTCTGCATGGAATATGAATTCCTAGAGGGAAAACTATACTGGCACAGAAAGTTAATGATAGAATTAAAATTATCCTCTGACAGATAGTTGCCTTGCTTATTTATTTGCACTGTAGTCGTAAAGTGTGAACCATGTCCCTTAGTAGCATTGTAAAAATATGGGTGTTATCATTAGTTAAAATGATGTAGTGATAACATTGGCAAAGTTCAGTGTTTTTTAATTCACTTGTGGCACAATTTCAGCAAGTATTCTTGTTGGTATGAAATCTCACAACATATGCCTTTTAGGACTGTCATCTTTTAAAAGGAAATAAATATAAGGCTATTATCTAACTTTTGCTGTAGAGGAACTAATGAGCAAGAGTTATTACTCATAATAGAATAATTAATTGGGTTTCCAATCTGTGCCAGGCAATAAGCTAGGATCTGAGCTCACTTAGATAAGAAACAGTTCTTTTCCTCATGGTACTCACAGTGTAGGGAAAGATAGGTAAACAAATTGTTACCATAAAAGTTGATAAATATTGTAATAAAGGTATGAACAGATGCCATGAACATAGAGTAGTAAGTGTTTAAGAATCTCCAGCAAACAGTAAGGGTTATAGGAGGAGTTGGTCAGAGTGGAGTACTTGACTTGTAACAAAGCTTCACTAGGCTAAAAAGGATGGGGCAGAAGAATAACTTAAAAGTATCAATAAAGGCAAAGACATGCAAAATTTGAAATAATACAGGCTCAACTTGAGAGATGACCTTACTTTCATGCCACAAAGTTTGATTTTTATCCTGATAGAACGTATCCTATAGGATAGATGCATCAAAAATTACTTTATTCTAATGTTAATAAACATTGATTTGTTGCCATACCATGTGCCAAGCTTCTATGAGCTTACTATGTGCCATATAGTATGTAATGCTTGGAGCCAGATTAAATAGATTGTGGTAGGTTGAATTATGCATCCCAGCAAACACATTACTAATTTTAATCCACGTTCCTGTGGATGTGAACCTATTATAAATATGACATTTTGAAGATGTTATTTTTAGTTAGGGTGTGAATGAAGGTGGGCCTGAATAGAAATTACTGGAGGACTTACAAAGAGAGAGCCACAGGAAGAAGCCAGATGCCAGAAGTCAGAGAGAACCTAAAAAAGAAAGGAGAAGAAGTTGCCATGTAATGGGAGGTAATATAAGCCAAGGAACCTCAAGGATTACTGGCAGCCATCACCAGTATGCTACAATCTTTAGAGAGAAAACAAGCCTTGCCACTATCTTGATTTTGAGTTTTTGTAGCCTGAAAACTGTGAGCTAATAAATGTTTGCTGTTTAAGCCAACCCATTGTGTGATATTTGTCACAGCAGCCTGACAAACCAAGATCACTCACGTGTACTTCATTATCCCAGATGTAGTGAAAAATATTTTGGGAACACATATTCAGTGCTTCTCTAATAACACCAAATCTAGTCATTGCCAACTGGTGATATTCTTGAAGTCAAATGGTCAAAGGGAAATAGAAAACAAGAGGAGAAAAAAACAGACCTTTCAAATTAGTGTAAAATAGAATCTTAAATTTAGACTTAGGTCTTTCAATATTTTTAAAACTAACTTTCACAACACTTCAGATTCATTCTGCTTCACTTCAACTCCTCGATCAATGCACTTACTTGACTTTCCTTCAGACAACCTCAGCATTTTCTGCTCTGTGCCATTAATACAATTCATTTTACGATTTTGGTTATTTTCATGAATATACAGTGTGTTGATTTGAAACTGTTATGTGCCCCAGAACAGCCATGTTCTTTTCATCCTGATCTAATTTTGTGGAGACAGACTTATTATTTAGGGTGGAACCTTTTGATTAGGTGTTTCCCTGGAGTTGTGACACCCCAAAATATGGGTGTGGCCTTTTGGTTAGATTATTTTCATGGAGATGTGGCCCCCACCCATTCAAAGCAGGTCTTGATTAGTTTACTAGAGTCCTTTTAAAGGGAAAATATTTTTGAGAAAACTCAGATGCAGACATTTGGAGATGCTTGGAGAACTGAAACAGACACAGACATTTGGAAATTGAAGTGGCATGAAGGCTAAACAAGGATTCCCCAAAATAACCAGAATCTGAAGAGAAGAACTCTCTGGCCCAGGAGGTGCTAAGCTAAGAGATGACACCAAGAGTTTTGCCCCAAACAGTTAAGTGAGACACACAGATACTTATAGAGGAAGCAACTAGAATCAAAAGCTGGAAGCAACAGAACTGGGAATAAGCACCAGCAGATGCCAATCACATGCCTTCCCATGGACAGACATAGACCTTTCTTCAGAGGCAAGGTATCTTTCTTTGTATGTCTTAGTGTGGACATTTTTATGTCCTTAGTACTGTAAACTTGTAACTTAATAACTCCCCTTTATAAAAGCCAATCCATTTCTGGTGTATTGCAGTCAGGCAGCATTAGCAAACTAAAAGAAAGACCTTGCTTCACAAATAGCATTGTAAGGTCATCAAGGGCAAGAGTCATTTTTATTTCCTAATCACATAGAAGAGATTCAACAAATGCATATGACCTAAAGGAATGAGTGATGGAATCACAGAATGCTAGGTAAAGAATTCCAAAAGAGTCTAGGGTGAGAGGAGAGGAGAATGCTTATTGTTACTAAGCTGTGTTTCTATATCAATTCTCTCTCTACATATATATTCTATATCAATCATGTACATTCATTAGTACATTTTCTGAGAAGGAAAACATTTTAATAGAATCTAACACACCTTCTTTTGGTAATCAGGCAAACATGGAGCAAAAATACAAGTCAGTGGTCATACATGGGGGAGGAACACTCAAATGGAGTTTCTTTTCAGTTTTTGTTCTCAAGTAAATATGGGGCATGCTAAAGAGAAATATATTGCACCTTATACTCATTCGACTAATCATTTATAAAGCATTGCATCAAAATGAGCCCCAATGAAGAGCCGTTTTAATGATAAATCTGCAGCATTCTAGATAGAGTCATGATAACTGATAGTGTTTATATATTATATTTAATTTTGTGCCATGCTTATAACAATTTTGTGAAATACCATTATTAATTCCTTTATTTAAACAACAAAGGAAAGGAGGCTATGAAAGTCATTTGAATTTTCCCCACTACTTAAGTGAATGGTGAAGATAGAAGTCTAACATAGATCTCCTGGTTCCAAAGGTGAGTTCTTTTGCTACACTGTACTATTGGGCAATTCCTATACTGCCCTCTAAAATCTTTAGGAGATTCATAGCATATTATAACTACTAGTACTACAGGCTACATAGTGCTACTGCTACTACTGGTACTGCTGCTACTAAACCACCACTACTCCTCTTCCTGCTAGCTGATAGTCACCAAATGCTCCCCATGTGTTAAGAACTGTTCTGTACTACGGGAAAGGATCAACTAGTATCTAGTATCATTTGTGAAGCTTATTTTATTCAGACATGAGCTTCTTTATCTAAAATACCTCTGTTATCTCTCACAAATAGATAAATCTTAGGACAAATAATGACATAGAGTATCCGGGTATTTTTCTTTCCTCTAACCACCTAGACATGCTTACACCCTTCATGTATCTGAGTGCAAGAGCAATGGCATGGTCTTGATTCCATATTTATTGTCTGTTTGAAAGGGGTTTTCCAGGGTTGTGTTCTTAGTAGTCAAGGGCACAGATTTCATTTTCATACCCATTATGTATTAATAGCTTGAATCAGATATATTATGAGTCACGACTGCCTTATATTTCCTAAGCTGCTGTTTTAATGTTCTTCTGCTTCAAGCTGCTATGTGCTTATTAGTGCCCAATTGTAACTGATTTCTGCTGAGTCAATGTATCTCTAAAGAATTATCAAGACTTTAATGTACTAAGTTAACAATGAACTTAGTAATGAACTTAGTAATGAACACTACTCTGGGATGAGATGAAAGCCACAAAAAGACAATTATGCACAAATTTGTGTGATTTATTAAGTATGAAAAATGGGAAAATTGAAAATTACATGAAGAGTTACGTGTCTATAGAAATCTTTCTCCTTTGCTCAGTTTCTGATCCTTCCCTGTTTTGCTACATTTCTTTCTGTTTTGCAGCCCTGAAATTAGTTTTAAGGCAATATGTGCCAAATAGAACCACCTGTTTTAGTTTTCTAGGCTTCTTAAGAAGATAACATGAAACTGTTTGGCTTAAATAATGGGAATTTATTAGCTTACAGTTATGAAGCTAAAAGAAAATCAAAATTAAGTTATTATCATAGTAATGCTTTCTCCCTAAAGACTGGCATTCTGGAGCTGGCTGCTCATGACACTTGGTCCTTTGTCAGATGGCAAGGCACGAGGTAGCATTTCTTAGTTTAGACCTTCTCTTCCAAGTTCTGTTGATTTCATCTTCTGGCTGCTTCCCCTGCGTTTTTTTCTCTCTCTGCTTGAATTTCTTTCTCTTAAAACGACGCCAGTGATGGGATTAACTCCATTCTGATTGAAACTACTGTAAATAAGGTAGTTTCATCACAATTTCCTACTAACAATCCAAAGGAATTGATTAGATTTAAGAATATGCTTTTTTTTTCTTCTGGGGTATATTTAGCTTCAAAAGAAAGCACTCCACCCTCTGGAACCCTCAATGACATGTTCTTTCTATATGAAAAATACATTCATTCTATCACAATATCCCCAAAGCCATAAGTCATTTCAGAAACAATGCTTAGTACAAAATCCCATCAAAACCTTATGGGTATGGTCTGTCCAGGGACACAATTCCCCTTTGTCTGTCAACTTGTGAAACCTAGAAGAACAAGCTATCTGCTTTTAATATACAATGGAGAGCAGCCATAAGATAAAGATTTCCATTTCCATAGGGAGAAATTGGAATGATAACAGGGGTCACAAGCTCCAAACAATTCTGAAACCTGCAGGGCATACTTCATTAGATTTCAAGGTCTGAGGGTTATTATTATTTTTTAATATATTTTTGGAGGTGCAGGGTCCAGAACTGAACCTATGAGAGTCCTTTTGGAATTGATGTTTTTGTCTCTAGGCCTCAGCCCCGCTCCTTCCAAGTGTTGGCCCAGTGGCTATACTCTCCCTGAGCACTGGAATAAAGATTTCTCACCCTCTCCAAGCATTGGAATGGTGGCCAGGCTCTCCACAAGCTCTGGGGCAGAGGCTCAACCCTTTCATGGCACTGGGGTACAGCACTCTTCCTGAACAACAGGGTGGAAGACTCGCCCTCTCCAAGTGGTGGGACAGGTTCACCCTTTCCACACACACAGGTGCATCTACTCTCTTGGCCTGAGAAGATGTCCTTGTTCTGGCTCTCAGCTTCCGTGATTCTGCCCTTGAAGTGATTTTTCCTTCAACCTGTCCCATCTCTGTTCATTTTAGTCCACGCTGAAGTGGTATTGTTCATATAAATCATGCAAGAAACTTGTAGACCTTGTGTGTAGATCACAAAATAAGTTTCCAGTGATCCTCCCTGAATAACTGATTTACACAGAAAGTGTTGACTATTTCCATGTTCAGTTAAAATGTCACCTGGAACATTATTCTCTGGAGATACACTTTCCAGAAACTCAGAATTTTCCAAGCCATGACGTACTAGTTTCTTTGTGCCTAGGAGTTGTTATCCTTTTCCTCTCACATGTCACCATAAATTGCAAGGAGAAATCAGGCTGCATTTTCATATTTGGTTAGTAAATCTCCTCAGCTAAATGTCCAAGTTCACTATTTGGGCCCAGACAGAATTCCTGCAGAGCACGGGCTGGTGCTACCAGGAGACCGAAAAACATGCCAGGCATAGAAAAAGACATGGATTTACTGGGACTTTCAAATGGGAAAGATTCTCCCATGGTAGCTGGTCTGGATGGATAGATAAGGGACAGGGGGTACAAGGGGCAATACATGATTTTAGAACAAAGATATTCCATAAAGTATGTGGACATCAGGCCTCAGCTATAAGCATTAAAGGGGCTTAAGAACTGATGTGTTACTAAGATTAATGTGTCAGACTAAGTTACAATCAATGCCATTTTACATCTGTGGTCACATTCTTCTCCCTCTGGGGAGATTGTTTACTTTCTTGATCTTTGTTCTCGGCTAAAGCAGACTTGGTACATGCCATTTAGGAGGGTGTTTCAGCTCTGAGCTGCCAAATCACTTTCAAGTTCTGCCTTCCATCCAATATCAGAACTCAATTTCACCAGTTTTTTGTCACTTTAAAACTAGATCAGATCACCTTTCTTGCAGTTCCCAATAACACATTCATCATTTCTGTCTAAGGTTTCATCAAGAGTACCTTTAGCATCCATATTTCCAACAGTCTCTTCAAAGCAATCTAAGCCTTTTTTATTAAACATCTCACAATTCTAGCCTTTACCCACTACCCAATGCTAAAGCATTTTCTGAATTTTTGGTATTTGGAATAGCAGCCCTCTATTTTCCTGGTACGAAAATCTATTTTAGTTTCCTAGGCTGCTTAAGCAAATACCATGAAATGAGTGACTTAAACAATGTGAATTTATTAGCTTATATCTTTGGGGCTAAACTAGATCGAGGCATCACCAAGGCAATGCTTTCTCTCCAAAGATTGACATTCTTCAGCTGGCTTAGTTTGTCACATGGCAAGGACATGGTGGTGTCTCTTTGTTTCTCCTTTCTCCTCCAGATTCTGTCAATTTCAGCTTTTGGTTGCTTCAGCTATGGCTTTCTTTCTCAGTGTCTGAATTTTATTCTCTTACGAAGAACTTGTGATGGTTTGGAGGCTTTATGGAAGGCAGAAAAATATGTTCTTAAAGTTAATTCATTTCTATGGGTGTGGACCCCTTGTAAGTGGGATCTTTTGATGAGTAGGATCTTAAGATGTGATCCACCTCATGCAGGGTGGATCTTAATCCTCTTACTGGAGTCCTTCATAAGAGAGTGAAACTCAGACATAAAAAGGCATAGAAACTCAGAGAGAAAACCACAAGTGCAGAGAAAGAAAACCACTGAAGCCAGAAGCTGAAAGCAACAGAAGAGAAGGGATTTTGGTAGTCCAGCAGACTAAAATAGAACTCCAGTAATATTATTAAGACCCATTCTGATTGGGCTGGGACACACCTCAACTGAGGTAACCTCGTCAAAAGGTCCTACTAACAATGGGGTTGAGTGGATTAGATTTAAGAACATATTTTTCTGGGGTACATTCAGCTTCAAATCACCACTTCACCTTTTCTCAATTTTCCTAAAATCTCATCTAAAATCTATTTCTACCCATAAGATATCTTTTAAATAAATCTACTCATGCCTGAACACAATAGGCAGCTAAGGTGGAGTAAGATGGTGGGATATATGGAGATTTTAAGAACCTTAGAGATGGGCGATGGGTTTGAAGGAGAAAATTAACTCACTTGAGAGGTTTGACTACATCTGACAGTGGAACAATCAAAAAAGGTTGAAGTTATTGTGGACTAGCATGATAAATGTTACATATAACCTCTCCTCCCATGATCATACTGGAGAATTTTTGTTTTAGCTATTACTTTTTGCTCATTAAAATTTGTTCATTTCCTGAATCTCAACAACAATATTTTAAATCATAACTTTCAATGTTTAAGATGGATAATATTTCCATTCTGGAACAATGTGGGGTATATATAAATAAGCAGCATTTTTTATGGGACACACATTATAAGGTAATTTAAAATTGAATTTTAATTTAACATAGACTTTGAGGTAAAGATCTGATTGCATTTTGAAATTTTATCTTTATGAACATTCTGTGATATAAACTTGTCTTATTGTTTTTACCATTTCCTGTTCTGATGTCTAGTCATATAACATTTCTTGCTTGTTCTCGCTATACACAATATCAGAGATTTAAAAAAATAAAGCAAAATCTATAGAGGCAGAAAAAGTGTTTGGAATCAGAGTTAATAGGTGCAGGTGTTCACTGAGTATAATTAGAAGAAATAAGTAGTCTAAAGGATGCAACCCTGGTCACATGCTTAAGTAAATATAGATTTTAAACTTAATTCTCAAAGAGGAAGAAGATCTAAAATTGCTCTCACCTTAGAAATCCAAAGGTTTACATATTCCACATATCCTTGTCTTTCTGATAGCAATTAAAATTTAAGATATGTACTGGGGCAAACGTGATAAGCACTTTCCTATACATGATATCATTTGATGGACAACTACTGACAAACAAGACTTACTGATTGGTGGAAATATTTATTTTTGATTTATCATGCCATAAGAAGAAAGGAAAGGGTGCACGGGTAGTTTAGTGGTTAGAATGCCCACCTCCCATGCAGGAGACCCGGGTTCGATTCCCGGATCATGCACCAAAAAAAGAAAGGAAAATCATCACTCATAATGTCAAATGAACACATTCTTCAAAAATAATCATTATTCTCTTATCATTAGCTTTTAGGAATTTATTTACTGGATTATCTTTCTACATTTTAGTTTGCAAGCAAAGTTAGAGACCTGTGGTCTTTCTTTCTTTTTGTATTTTCTTTATAAAAGTTGTTTTAGTGTAAGAAATATACCACTCATGGAAACATATGCCCTGTTGGAAATTTGGTATATTTTATCTTAAAGTTTTTTCTCTTTCTCTATATTTTGTATAATTGTGAAAGTAAACACAGAATATTTCAACTGGGTATTTTGACTTGATGTTAAGAATTTTTTCATATCACTATGTACTTTTCATAATAATTATGAGGTCTGCATAATATTCTATCTAAAGGATGTGCAACAATTTAGATGACACTTTTCATATGCGATATGAATATTTTAACATAAATCCAGATTCCCTACTTTTTATTTACTTAAACTAGATTCCCAGAAATAGAATTATTGGGCCAAGAGTTATATACATTTTTATTACTGTGCTATATACTTCCAAGCATTTTTTTAAAAATATGGAACCACTTTACTTACGACATTTCAAGCAAAGTAGAAAAGTATTAATGCGCAATATTTTTACTGGTTTAGGCATTAAATTTTTAAGTCATTGTTTCTTTCATAGAAAAACATATTATTATTATTTAGATTTACTTTTCTTTTATCTATATCCATGGACATCTGCCTCCATGTTTCTTTAATTAGTTATGTTTCCATAGTTGTGAGTTGTCTATTCTCATGCTGTGGAAAAAGCACAGACTTATAACATTTAAATGCAATTTAATGCTCCATTGGCTATGTGGCCTTTAACAAATAACTTATCCTCTTTGATTCTCCCATTCCTCATCTGCAGGATGGAAAAATAATATCCACTGCCTAAGGTTGTATTGAAGGTTAAACACATAGCATATAATTGTCCAGCACAGAAACTAGCAGGCACTCAATAAATACTAACTTTTATTCCCTGATAGAATGACTACTAGCCTGAACTAATTTTATGATTACTAAAGGAACTATAATAATAATCAACTAATGTATAGACTGTCTATTTAAGTTTCATTTTTAATCTTTATGCTCATTTACCTATGCTAATTTTTAGCATATTTAACATGCAAATTCATCAACATTTAGTCTTAGGGAAAAAGAGTAAATAGAAGCAAAATTTATTACTTTTCTGGGATTCCCAAGCATTATTTTAATGCTCTATTGGAGTCTAGAAAACAGTATAAGCTAACTTTATAAGGCATACAATGAAAGAGCTATATCATACATGGTATAATTTACTAATTTGCCATTCATTGATGAGTATTAATAGATTGATAGATTTTTTGCATTAACATGCACCAAGGTCATGAAGAATGATGTCTTTTGAAAAATTTCAGACAACAGTTTCAGTTAATTTACAAACTGGCTTCTTTCAGGCAGCTAGTTAACTGTAATCACACTGAAGCTTAAAAATACTCCGGGTTAAAATGACAGGCACTAATTAATTTTCCAATTAGTTAAAGATTGATTCAGGATGTCATTGTTAAATTGTGATACCATTTAAAGAACCAATCATTTATGTTGACAGAAGTTGCTTTGTGTTTAACATTTCCATTAAATATGCAGCCTCACCCTATATCTATCAATCATTGTAGATTTTACACAGTTTATCCTAAGTGAAGTAATGAATGGTTGGTCAGCTTTCATACATATATTGCTATTTTGAAAGGTAGAAGGTTTATATTAACAGCAATTTTGATTAAGCTATAATTACCAAGCAGATAGAAGAAATGTAGCTTTTAAATGCTTATGGAACACTGTGGAACAGAATGCTTGCTAAGATGAAGAAAATTCATATTCTAAGTGTAATTAGAGTAAGAATTTTAAATTTTTCTGAGCAATTTTTTTCTCATCTGAAAAATGGGATATTAATGTATTTTCTGCTTTGCAAAATGTTTTTTTTATTTCAAAATGTATGATAATCCTGTTCTTAGCTTAGTGCCTGGCATGTATTAGACCCTCAACATAAGTTCTGAATGAATGTGTGATTTTTGAATCATTTCTTTAAACTTGATGTAGAAAAGAAAGCAAAATATATTACTCTTTCTCCTTTGTTATGTAGAACTGTGTCATGAGGTACCCATCATATTGAAATGTTCCATTTAAATGAAAGGTTACAGTTTAGTTTTCTAAGTTCCTTTTATTTCCAGTTGTTCATAGTTTGCATCCCAAATATTGTAAAAATACATTTTAAACATTAGATTGCCTTTTAAAAACATTCCTTTGATTTTTAGGGTGAGTGAATATGTGTGGAGAGATAAGCAATGCTGATTCTGACTGTATTTTATGAAATTTAATTAAAATGTGGCCATTTTCTCAACACACTTTCTTATGTTACATCTGTTAATTTTGGCCAGGGGAAATGTTACAAGACTATTATATTAATTTAATTTATTTTTTAAACAATGGCTGTATAAAAGCCCTCCTATTAGATATTTAACCTTCTATGTGTGATTATTAACTCTTCTAGATAATGCATGATGATAAAAATTCTAGTTTGTTAGCTGCCAGAATGCAATATACCAGAAATGGGATGGCTTTTAAAAAGGGGGAAATTTAATAAGTTGCAAGTTTACGGTTTTAAGACCAAGAAAAATGTCTCAATTAAAACAAGTCTATAGAAATGTCCAATCTAAGGCATCTGGGGAAAGATATCTTGGTTCAAGAAGGTCAATGAAGTTCAAGGTTTCTCTCTCAAGTGAGAAGGCACATGGCAAACATAGCCAGGTCTTCTCTCTCAGCTTAAAGGGCACATGGCAAACATGGCATCATCTGCTAGCTTTCTCTCCTGGCTTCCTGTTTCATGAAGCTCCCTGGGAAGCATCTTCCTTCTTCATCTCCAAATGTCACTGGCTGGTGGACTCTCTGCTTTGTGGTGCTGCAGCATTCTCTGCTCTCTCCGAATCTCTTCATTTCTTCAAAATGTTTCCTCTTTTTATAGGATTCCAATAAACTAATCAAGGCCCACCCAAATGAGTGGACACATGTCTCCACCTAATCCATTTTAACAACCACTCTTGATCACTCAAAATCACATCAAGATGTGACTCCTTAAATCACATCTCCAGGGAGATGATCTAATTACAGTTTCAAACATACAGTACTGAATAGGGATTAGAAGAAATGGTTGCCTTTACAAAATAGGATTAGGATTAATACATGGCTTTTCTAGGGTACATACATTCTTTCAAACCAGCACATTCCACCCTCTGGACCCTAAAAAAGAC
>PVIY010041851.1:6875-21459 GCA_004026745.1 Myrmecophaga tridactyla | reverse complement strand
AGAGGGACCATTTATTGAGCGTAAATTAAAAGAGACAAAGGTGTGTGGTTAAGGGATTATCTCTGGATTCAGACGCACCAAGTTCAAACCCAACCCCTGCCTCTTCTGAGCGCATTGCTCATGAGTGACTTGTTTAATTTCTATTTTCTCTTCCCCAAAATGTCTTTTATTATGAAACATTTCAGAAAATGTCTAATAGGTATTTATATGTAATCGTTACATCTCTATGTAACAGGTACTTAAGTATTAATCACTACTGTTAAAGACAAACACTGTATCATATCTACTTCATACTACCCTTTTTTTTTTAAGAAGACATTAAATGTTAACCATTAGCTAACACTTTATCCTCTCATCTCTTCCTCTTCTTTCCTCTCCAAAGGTAATCAGTTTCTTGAAGTTAGTGTTTATTATTCCAGGGCATTTTCTTAAGAAAAAACATGTACTACATGTGTAAGTATCCATAAATAACATATACTGCCTTCTGGGCTTAAAAATTTACATGAATGGTATCATGTTTTATGGATCTTTTTGAAAATTCCTATTTTTCTCCCTCTCAACAATACATTCTGAGATTTATTCCTGTGGCATATGTAACCGCTGTCTGGTATTCCGCTCTGAGAGTGAGCCATTGTTTGTTTTCCCATCCCTTAGAGCAGGGGTTGGCAGACTTTTTCTGCAAAGGACCAGATAGTAAATATTTTTTAGGCTCTGGGGCCTGCTGTAACTATTCGACAATGCCGTTAGCGTGGAAGAAGCCGCAGACAATGTGTAAAGGAATGAGTGTGGCTGTGTTCCAGTACAACTTCATTTAAGACACTGGACTCTGTATTCCATGTCCTTTCATGTGTCACAAAATATTATTCTTCGTTTGACTTTTGTTTCTACCCTATAAAAATGTCAGCACTATTGTTGTCTCCCGCACAGAACACAAGTAGGAGGTGGGTCCCGTGCTGCAGTTTCCAGCCCCTGCCCTAGAGGCAGGCGCCTACTTGCATACCTATCCCTGGACCCCTTCCTTGGGCACTCCGTGAGCCGGTCTCCAGCCTCAGGGCATGTGACAGGTACGGGTCCTGGGAATTCGCTGTCTCGGGTGTGCATGTCAGCTTCCATTCCCACGCACCCCGGCTCCCCCACACCCTCGCCAGCACGCGCTGTCGGACCCATGAACTGTTTGGCCAAACTGAGGAGCGTGACAAGTGAGATCTTATTCTTGTTCTAATTGCAATTCCCTGAGAGGTGAGGACTTCTTTGTTTATTGTCCAGGTCTCTTCCATTGTGAGTTGCCTATTATGATCTGCTGACCATTTGCCTTTTGGATTGTTTATTGTTTCCATATTGGTTTGTAAGAGTTCTTTAAATATTCTTCTTGGTCATTTAACCCTCCCCAAGCCCTAGTTTCCTCATCTGTGAATGGGATACTAACTGCACCAGCCTTAGAGGGTTGTACAAGGAGTAAAGTGAGTGAGTTTCACGTGTATGGAGTCTCCAGCCCCAGCACAGAGTGAGGCTGAGCAGGAGAGAGTGTTGCCCAGAATACCTGCTGTGGAGAGCCCACCGTGCGGAGGAGATATGGTGCAAAACAATATGGAATAGAGGATAAGGCAGGAAGGGAACTCTCAAGAGCAGGCTGTTATTTATATGAAATAAGCCAAATATGCATATTCATAGAGTCAGATGCTAGGATACAGGTAACAGGGGGTTGAGTGGGTGATGGAAAAGTTTTGGCAATGGATGATGGGAATGGAGGCACAACTTTGCATGTGTAATTAACAACCCTGAACTGTATATTTGAAATGAGAAAAACAGGGAAGCTTTAGGTTGTGTATAAGTCATACACACACACACACACACACACACACACACACAGACCCATAGACCTGTGCAACATGAAGAGTGAACCCTAATGTAAATAGGGGGCTTAAGTAAATAGCATAATTATAATAAGATTGTTTCATGAATTGTAATAAAGTTACACACACCAACGCAAAACATTAATAGGGTAAACTATGTGTGTGGGAACTCTGTGCTTGCTGAATGATGTTTCTGTAAACCTACAACCGATCTAATGAAAAAAAATTAAAGAGACAATCTTGGGGAAAACAAAGATGGCTGCTAGCCTGCCCTGTGCAGGAAGGTGAGGGGTTTGTGTCACCTCCGGGAGGGAAGAGGGAAAGAGGGCTGCTCATCAGATGTGAAAACTTAGTCATGTAGGAGGAGAGAAGCATCTCCTAAGAGTTGTAACTTGGATGTGCAGTGTGTTGTGACATCCCTTTTCTGTTCTCACATGTAAAGTCTGCTCACAAATGCTGTGGTGTGAGAGCTCATTTGACACTTGAGGCGGGGCCAGGTGTGCACATGTGTAGGAAAGGGACAAAACCAGATGGCACCTGTGCACAAGGGGGCCTGTGTGTGAGGGGAGAGCCCCGGCTCAGAGCTGTGAGCTGGTTTTATCATGTCAGGCTCCCAGGACTGAACTTGGCCCTCTCCGTGAAGTACTTCATTCAATCCTCGCTGCGGCTCATGAGGACTTAATGTCATCCCCATGTTACTTGAGGGAATTGAGGCTCAAAGAGATGGAGTCACTTGCTGTTCTAGTTAGTAAGCTGCTGGAATGCGATATACCAGAAATGGAACAGCTCTTAAAAAGGGGGATTCATTAAGTTGAAAGTTTACAGTTCTAAGGCCGGGAAAATGTCCAAATTAAGGCACCAACAAGAGGTTATCTTCACTCAAGAAAGGCTGATGAAGTTCAGGGTTTCGCTCTCAGCTAGGAGGGCACATGGCAACGTCTGCTAGCTTTCTCTCCCGGCTTCTAGTTGCATGAAGCTCCTTTGGGAGCATTTTCCTTCTTCATCTCCAAAGGTCTCTGGCTGTATGGGCTCTGTCGGTTCTGGTGGCTCTCGTGGCTCTCAAGCTTTTTCTAAAATAGTTCCCTCTTAAAGCCTCCAGTGAGCAACCCCACCTTGAATGGGTGGAGATACATCCCATGGAAACCGTCTAATCAAGTTACCACCCACAATTGGGCGGGTCACATCTCCATGGAAACAATCAAAAAGGTTCCACTCCCGGGCGGCTGCCGTGGCTCAGCAGGCAGAGCTCCGACCTGCCATGCTGGAGGTCTGGAGTTCGATCCCTGGTGCCTCCTGCCCATATGCAAATTAAAAAAAAAAAAAAAAAGATTCCACTCCCTTGAATGAGGATTAAGGACATGGCTTTTCTGGGGTACGTAGTAGCTTCAAATCTGCACACTTGCCCAGGTTTATGCAGCCAGTAAATAGTGGGTCAGGATAGAATCCAGGTGTGTTTGACTCTAGAACTTCCATATATGTGGAAAGAAAGAGAGACCCTTACTGATCTTTTCAGAAGCCCCATATTGAAGGAAGGCAAGGCAGGGCCCTGAATTCCCAGCTGCTCACAGGTAGAATTGCCAAATTTAGCAAATAAAAACACAGGATGCCAGTTGAATTTAAATTTCAGGACAGCAATGAATAATAATAACATCTGAGACAAACTTACACTAAAAAAAAATCATTCTTTGTTTATCTGAAATCCAAAGTTAACAGGGCATCCTGTATTTAATCTGGCAGCCCTACTCTCAGGGAACGTCCCGTCCAACTGGGAGAAATAAGGGACAGCATCTGGATAGAGGTACCAGAGGAGCAACTTTTTTTTTAACCTTTCAATGCAGAGGATCTTAAAATCAACACATCTCGGGCGGGCCACAGTGGCTCAGCAGGCAGAGTTCTTGCCTACCATGCTGGAGACACGGGTTCGATTCCCGGTGCCTGCCCATGCAAAAAAAAAAAAATCAACACATCTCATGTAGGGAACTGCCTCCTTTCAGAGAACCCACCCCTCCACCTTATGAGACAGCAGGTCACCAAGCATGGCAGGAAAGAGGAGTGGCAGGGACCTGTAGGAAATGCTGCCCATCAGAGCCTTGGCAGGTGCCTGAAAACTGGGAAGATTGAAGAGTATGCCTTTGGAATGTCCCAGCTGTCATCTCTGCATCCTTTCAGCAAACTCCCTCTAATCCAGCTTCCCTGAGTCCTTACAAAGCACGTGACACGCTAGTCCATGCTGAGTTGCAGGGACTCAGTGTGGGATTCCTCCTGGGAGCACTTGCAACTGAAAGGAAGAGCCCAAGAAGGGCTTATGCTGGGGCCGAAGGCAGGGAACTCAAATGGTGGGACTTCAGGCCTGGTGACATAGTGCTGGAGGTATTTGGGGACACCTTTGGTATCCCACAAAACATATCCGGTATGTAAGCACCTTGTTTATAGAGCCAGCCCTGCCTGAATGAATAGATCATTGAACTCAAGGATGCAGCATTGCACTTAACACGAAATTCCAACCTGAATCAAATCTCTCTGGGACTTGTCCTGCTTCAGACGGCTTCGTTCTGCCCTGTGGAGCTCTTGAAGGGCTGAAAAGCTTCCTTTGTGCAGGAATCACCAGCACTGAATACCCAAGAGAGTCTCTTGTCCCTCTTATTCTCACTTTTTGTCCGTCCTCCCCTTCAGCGGTTTCCCACCTTTGGGGCAGACAGTTTGGAGCAGTGCTCAGAGGCCAGCTCCCAGAGAAGCGGGCTGACCTCGCGGGAGCTCCGAGCCAGGCTCTCTACACACATACCTGTCCTTGGCTCATTCTCGCTGCATCCTAGAAAGAGGATCAGGCCTCCCACCTTTGCCCTCCCACATCTAAACAACCTCCGTGTGCTGTTTCCATGGCAACAGGAGGCATTGCTGTTGTTCCACAACCCCCCACGAACCCCCCACCCCCACCCGGATATGTTACCCCCATGCCCAGGATTCCTGGCAAGGCCCTCTTCTGGTCCCATGGAGGCCAGGCAGACTCCACCCCACAGAGACCCTTTTTATCCTTTCTGAGAATTTTACTTCCACATTGCTCAAAAGACATCATCGAAGGGCCTTCGCTTTGGATATGGATATCTAAAGTTATTTGTGGTAAGTTAAAAATGTAACAAACAGGGTGTGGTCAATTACAAAAACCCTTGGTGGAGCCAAAGCTGTGGAAGGAGTTTCAGAGACGTGAGGGGTGAACCTGGCCCCAAGGCCTGTGTGTGGAGACGTGATTGTTCTTCAAGTAGGAGTTAATGGGGAGGCAGATCTCCAAATATTTCATACACGGATTACAGCCAATTATCGGATTATACATGAGGCCAGCAGGCTGGTTCCCCTCTGGCCATCCCCACATCAATGCACAAATGGCAGGGAGCGGGGAGAGGCCCCGGCTGTGGGGAAGAGGAGCGGAAGTCCAGGGAGGAAGGACCCATCCCATGCGCACCCAGGCCTGCTTCTGCTCACAGCCGAGTTCTCAGGGTCCTCTCCCCACCGTCCCCTAGTAGCCCCCCACCCACAGACTCCCCTTGCTCATAGGCCCCCTTCACTGACAGCTCAGCTCTTCCCACCCCACATATCATCACTGAAGCACAAAGCCCCAAACCACCATTCCTAGGAAACCCGCCCAATGCACAACTTTCCACAAAGAGGGAAGTAGGGATTACAAAGCCCCCTTGTGTGATTTTTGAGACCCTTCCAAACTAATCATACTTTGTTGATCTGGTCAGAGAGGCTCCTGCCTGGGAGGGGACCCCGAGGTCTGGGAAGGGTGCCGTGGAAGTCTTTTGAGTTCATGCTTCTGGATGGTTGGTTGCTGGTCCATCTCTGGTTCTTCCTGAGGGTTCCAAAGTCTCTAGATGGTCTCTGTGTGCCTTCCGGGAGGCCCCTGCCATGGGGAGGGGGCTTACCAGTCCCCACCAACCCTGACCTGCCATCTCTTCTCGACATCTCCTCTCCCAGCCCCTCCCTCAGCCCCTTTCCTGCCGACTGGATGGCCAGAGGGCAGCTCACATGTCAAGCCTTCTATATAATCCCATAAGTGGCTGTAATCAGAGGATGAAATATCCACGGACCTCCTCTCAGGTATCTCCTGATAGCAAAATGATTGTTTTTTCAGTCATATATTCTAAAATACAACCTGAGGCTACTTTACCCCATCTAACTCCTCCCCTCAGAGGTGGGGTACCCCACCTCTAGGGAATAGATGGGGGTGCACCTGACAAGAATGCCATGGAGTGCTGTTGCAGCCTGAGCCCCAGTGTTGAGGAAGTTTGTGGATTTTGAGACAAGTCCCACAGGGTAGGCTAATTTCCCCTGTGCTGCCTGGCCTGCTGCAGCCAGGTCCCACCAGGTCCCTCGTGTGACTGGCAGGCGAAGAAGTGAAGCTGGGTTCTTAGAAGGTCATGAGGCAAATTCCATTTCCTCTTCCGCAGGGGAGGAATCACTCAACCTGTATGGTGCCACCGTCCATTCCAGCCTCCCCCACCCCACAAACATCCCTGGAAGGTGTCCTCAGCCCTGTTCCCTGTGGGCCTACTCCAACTTGACTTTGGATGACATCTGTCTTCCTACGTATGCCTCTCTCAGACCCCACACCGTTCCCACATCCTGGTGAGTGGTAAAGGAGCTTGCTTTCCCTATTTTGAGCATGAGGGAAACTGAGGCCAGGATGCCAAATGTTGCTTGGACATTCCCAGCTGTGTGGCCTCTCTGTATTTCTCCTGCCCCAACACTGTCCGGGTGAAACCCCAGACGTTTGAAAGTGTCTGTGAGCTACTTGGCAGCCCCAGTCCTCATGGGTCTAGCCTCTTGGTCACTTCGTTCACAAGAATTCACAAGATCGCCACTACCTCCTGCCTCCCCCCACTCCCCCTTCAACGTTGTGGCTTTTCATCAGCCCAGCTGCTTCTAAATCTGAAAAGCTAATGTTTTGTTTTAAAAAAAAATCCCCAAGTCGGCAGACACATAAGTAATTGCATCCTGGCAAGATTAAATTAGATGAGTTAGAAAAGCAGTAGGGGGGTGTTATAATTCAGTACTTAGGAGGATAACCACACAAGTAAACATCAAATGAGAGATTCCCATTTCCTCTCTTGGCTCTTTCTGGCAGCCACCCCACACCCCTAGTCTGGTCTTCGTCCCCCAGTTTCCCAGCCCCAGCAGCCCCGCCCTGTTCAAGGCCACTGCTCCTGCCTTGGACCCCTCCTCATTCCCATAGGTCTCAGGTACACCCAGTGATGAGAACTGATACCAGGCTCTCAGGTGAACTTGGGGGGACACCTGGGGGGAGGTTAGAGCGTGTCCCCTACTTGTGCTACAATTAAAATCAGGCGTACTGGGAAAGTGAATCAGGCTCCTAAATTTCAGAGCAGGAAGTTCTAGGTTATAGAATAGTCAAGCTCAGAAGAACTTTCAGAAATATGACTGTAATGCATTCCACACATCAGGGCCGGTTGGCCTGCTAGTGAGCGGGTCCCGTGTGTGTCAGCCCTTGGGGAATGTCGCATTTGTCACAAGTACATCCTGAGTGAATGGCTTGGGTGCCAGAATTAGCCAAGGTCAGAGTAGACACTTGAAATATTTTGAAAACGGAACAAGTAGACATAACTGCAATTTTTTTTTAACTTTTTTATTAATTAAAAAACTTAACAAAAGAACATTAATGTATCATTCCATTCTACATATACAATCCATAACTGCAATTTTGAGTGAGAATTAAGTTATTGCAGGTATAGGCTTATTTTCCTCTTATAGAAAAATGCCCCTCCTTGTTTGCATTTTTAAGTTTAAAATGTAGTTAACAATTCAGCTCTGGCAAAACCATCTTCCTACTCTTTCTTCAGACTTTCTAAGGCTTTTGATGATACTACACTAAGTAATCAGAAATACCTTCTGATTAGGGTTGCCAATTTAGTAACTAAAAATACAGGGTGCCCAGTTACATTGGATTTTGGACCAACAATGGATAACTTTTAATATAAGCATCTGTTCCACTAAAGAAAATTATTCAATGTTTACCTGAAATTCAAATGTCACTAAGGGTCCTGCATTCTATCTGACAAACCTTCCAGCCATTTATGGGTAAAGGAAGAAAAGCAACTTCCTGAGGTGCGTTCATTCCCAATTTCGTTCAGCTGATAAATATGTACTGAGCATCTGTTCTGTGCAGGGCTCTGTGCTTGGTGCTGGGGGAAAAGACCTGGTGCCTGAGCTCGGGGAACCTGCAGTCCAGTCACGGAGGCAGAGAGGTCAAGTGGTCATGAAAATGGAGTGTGCACATGCCATGAGCTGGGATGCCCCGGAACAGGGGAGAAGAAGTGAGAAATGATGTTTCAGGCAAGAGAAGAGGCGGGTGACCATCCCTGCAGAACAAGAAGGTACCATGAGTCCTCTCTTGGCTATTTTTCTCCCCCTCTTTTACCTCCCTTTCCACCAAGGACCCATTAATTCACTTGTTCACTCAACAACACTGCCCGAGGGCCTAGGACGCACCTGACACTGCACACTATGGGAAAGATGAAGATGGCCATGACACAGCCCCTGTCCTCGAGGTTCACAGTCTGGCAAGGGAGATGTGTTTATCAGCATGGTGACTTAAGGACCATTCCAGCTGTGGGGATAAAGCAAGAGGGTACAGTGGAGGGGAAGCACGTGGCATCAGGGGCTCTAGTGCACCACAGCCACAAAATTCTGTTTTGAGGCCAAAGTCCCCAATGTTGTGTTGAGTAAGCCTACCAAGCGCCAATTCTTACATCTGAAAAAAAGATGACAATAACAGTGCTTGTCCTACGGACTTGATCGAAGCAGTTAATAGAACTGTCAGCACTTGGTAAACTATTAAATGTCATACAAATGTGGACTATCATTCACTATAAAAATGATTATCATCCAGAGAAGGCACTGAAAGGATGAGGGAACATGTCACAGAGGAGGTATTACTTGAGTAGAATTTGGCTAGGGGAAGTTGGAGGAAGGACCTTTAGGTGGGAGGAGTGGTGGAAGGACAGGGCGAGTAGCTCCTGTTGGGAAGGTCAGACATGAAGTCAAGATGCCTCAGCACCCTCTCTCATGGGGTTGTCCTGCAGGCCAGGAAAGAAAGTGCAGAACATTCACCCATTGGAGCTGGGGCAAAACCTTGGGTGGGAAGATGGTGGAGATGACGGAGCCACCACCCCAGGAAGCCCTGGGCTGGGAGGGAGAATGAAAATCACACAGAGAAGTGAGTCCAGGGCATCCGGCTCTAAGTGGTCACACAGGAGCACCTCACCAATGGATGTGGAAGGGGAGACGCAAGTTGCATCAACAAAGGTGTGGAGGAGGTGGTTGGGACCAGAGTGACTGATGATGGAGGGAAAGAGGCTATATGATGAAGGAGACTCCCCCAAGCCTCAGAAGAGTCATGTGAGAAGGTTGGTTGAGCAGAGTAACCCAGGCAGGATGTGCTGGATCTAATCTAAGATGGCGGCCACACCAAGCAGGAGCCCTTGAAGCTATTCCAACTTTTCTCCAAGGGCTCCTGCAAACTCTTGAATTTGCTGTCGTGCTACAACAGAGACTGCCCTTGTACCTAATCATCCCCTGGACAAGAAAACAGAGACGATATCGGTTTGTCAGGGTGAAGCTTGAGACTACCCAAGGAGAGAGACCAGTTTTCCTCTGATTTAGGGTCAACTTTACCAAATTATAAATTCAATAAAGATAGATTTCCATCTTCCGGTGTTGTAACCCTCAAGCTTCCCTCCCTCGATTTCAGAAAAGAGCTGGGTATTGGACATTTTACACCTCTTTTTTTTTTTAACTCATACTTTAGTGTTCCTTTTTCCAAAAGTATTTGCATTGCAACCAGATCTATTGTTAAAATATTTGAACAGCAGGGAGCAGGCTGGGGAGGATTTCAGAGACCAGGTGGTCTTCCTGTGTCCCCTGCAATCACTCCTTCTACTATAAGAGACATGCTCCTAATGAAGTAGTCGCCTCTCTCCACCCCTGGCAGATTGTTACTTCTCTTCCCTAAGTTAGTGTCAGGCATTGGCTAAACAGTAGGATTTTCCTTTAATAATAAAATATCTCAACAAATAGCAAATTCTCTATAAGTGGGCGGCTGCCGTGGCTCAGCAGGCAGAGCTCCGACCTGCCATGCTGGAGGTCTGGAGTTCGATCCCTGGTGCCTCCTGCCCATACGCAAATTAAAAAAAAAAAAAAAATTCTCTATAAGTAAAGATCATGTAAGGTGACAGTGGAGCAACATTTTAATTAAACATGGTGATTCCAATCGTTTTTACCATTTTAGCAATACACAATATTTTGACACATTTCAGGTAGAACTTGGTGCTTCCAGGCCTATGGCAAATTGAAATAATTTTTCAGGGTATACTTATGAGCTTTCAGAGGCAGCAAGAGGTGAAATTCAATGGTTAAAGCTACAGATTCTACACATTCCCATTCAAGATACTAATTCTGCAGCCTCCCTCCCTGCATAGATGGCTTTAAAAATTATCTTTCTAGAAATCACACACAATATGATAAATCAGTTTGATGCTTTATGGCTTGCAAGATCCACACCAAAAGATACTTGGTGTTCCCTGGTAGAATGTCATACTTTGTTCTCCGGTTGAAAGGCATGGCAAACGGGACTGGCATGTTTATTTATCTTAGCATTTACTAATTTTAAGGAGCCCAGAGCGTGCGATTAGCATTGTGCTGTTGATGACCCTCACAAGGTCTGGACAAGGCAGCCCTGCTGTCACTGTTTTACAGATGAGGAAAGCGAGGCTCAAAGCAGAGAATAACTCGCCTACTAGGTACATAGCTAGGGAGGGGCAGAACTAGGTGAAAAACCCATAACAATCAAACTCTAAATAGCTGACCTTTTGACTGCTGCTTTTTTTTTCTCGAAATGAAGTTCTGCCCTGCCTCTGCTGAAAGGGGACTCGATAAATATTTGTGGATTTGTTATATTTTTCCGACATTCGAGGCCAAAGAAGACTCTTCACGAGCTGATCACAGAAAGCCCCATAACCAGCCCTCGTTGTGGCAACTCCTCCGTCACATTTCTCCTGCACCAGCCCCCTGCCCTCTAACCACCGTCACCACCACTACCATCAAAATAGAGATTTTATGTGACGCAGAAACATTTTTCATAAAAGAAAGATATGTTTTTTAAGAGATAGATCATGTGATTTCTTTTCACCGTTCAATATTTTTAATCTTCATAATTTTTTTTGTATGCTATATGGTGGGGTCACATTTCATTCTTTTTCCATGTGAATATCCCATCCTCGCAGCACCATTTTGTTGAATTTTTATTTGTTTGTTTTTTCTTTCTTTCTTTGCTTGCTTGTTTTGGGAAGTGCAAGGGCCAGGAATTGAAGCTGGATCTCCAGCATAGCAGGTGATAAAATTCTACCACTGAACTACCCATGCACCCACCCACCCCATTTTTTAATCTTTAAAATCTAGTTTTGGCTAAACACATGCTTGGTTTCATCATTTTATTACTCACCTAGTGTACAGGACCATTTGCCTTAAAGTCACCATCTGCCTTTAAAACATGCATAGCTTTTCCAGCTAAGTTAAGTAATTTATATCCCATGGAGACACACACTTTTTATAACCATAGAAGCTGTGAAAAAGCCACACTGAAAATTTCACGCTGAAATAATAGATCTATCCAGGCAAGACAAAATGCCCATCAAAGTAAACGTGGTTGAACAAAGTTCAGTTTACGTAGTGCAAGTTCTGAAAACTTTAAAACATGTCAGAGGAAATAAAATCACCCAAAGAAAAAGGGTACAGTAAACATTCCAACTCTTTGTAGTCTAATTCTATAGGCTAAAGTTACGAGAACTATTCAGCAATACCATGATGCTTTTTGTGGAGCTGAACAAAGTTTGATAATAAAATCAATAAATCCACACTGTCTAAAATTGGGTGGCTTTAATGCAACTCTCCTTCTAGATAAAACTAGAAGTTTTAGTTCTAGGTAACTTTCCTTCTAGATAACAAAATTTCTTGAAGGCATGACCTTTCCTTTTCATGTTTAAAACCCCTAATGGGGATTAGCAGAGTGTTACCCTTGTAACAATTTGCTCAATAAATGTTTGTTGAATGACTACCAGTGTTTAGTAACTCTTCTACAAAGACTTGTCAGTGATTCTGCCATTGAGAGAAATTATAATTAAAAAAAACTACTGTGAATGTAATTAACACTACTGAAATATTTATTTGAATGTAGTTAAAAGCAGAAGTTTAGATCCTATATATGTTATTAGAATAAAATTCTTTTTAGAGGACTGTCCGACACAAACAGTGAACTCTAATGTAAACTATGGACTATAATTAATAATACAATTATAAAACTATTGTTTCACCACCTGTAACAGGGCACCACACGGAAGCAGCGTTAATAGGGAAAACTGTCTGTGAAGCAGCTGTATGGGGGACGCTACTTCCTGCATGTTTTTCCTGTAAACCTACAACTGCTCTAATTAAAACAAAAAACTAAAAATAAACAGAATCAACACTGTGACTCTACTAAACACCACTGAATTGTACACTTTAAGGTGATTATTTTTGTAGAAATAATCTATTTACATAGATTTCACCTTAAAAAATAGAGAGATTAAGGAATGTCAACCTAATAGTTTTCATTAAAATTCAACATGGGACATTCTCAGATTTTCATATCAGCTCTAAAGTAGAACGGAGCCTACAAAATTTTTTTTAACAAATAGGAAGTTTTTGAAAAATCATTATTGAATAAACTTTTCAAGTTCCAAGAGAATTTCCAGAAATTGTCATGTAAGTGATTTGAATTATTTAAAGCACTCATTGCTTAGTGAGAAATATTTGGAGGGCTTTTCCGAATCCCCACCCCCCCACCCCGTGGTTCCTGTTTGCTGCCCCCCACGCCCCCCATCCCATGGCAGAGGCAGTGGGGGCAGGGCTGGGAGGGAGCCCACGCGCCGGGAGCCGAAGGTGGAGGTGGCTCTGGGTTGCTTCCCCACTTGAGAAATGTCCCAAGTGTGAGAAGGCTGACTCGGCCGCTCCTGGACGCCCATCCTGTCACAACTTTAATCACAGCTCCAAATGCAAGGTGGCATTTCTAAGGACCTCAAACTTACAAATAATTTCCAAAATGAGCCCTCCCTACTTCCTTTTATGACAACGTGATGACAGCCTTCTTCATTTTTATTTTTTTACAGCAGTAAAGAAAAAGCCAAAAGGTTTTTAACAATCTCGATTCAGTAGGTTTGAAAATATAAATGTTTTCCCCTCTGATTATTGAGGGTTGGTTTTCTTTTCCTCTAAAGACCCACGTATGGAGATAACTGTGTGCGTGTACACAAAAATTCTAAGGACTTTATACAAAGGTCCCAAGCTATAGTTTTATTTGGAAGAGACCAGTGGTTTTTTTTTTTTTTTACACACTTGTACTCAAAAAGTTTTCAAGTTCCTCAGCAGCAGCAAGTTGGAATCTTGTTTGTAACAAATTTTCCTTTCTGCTTTTTGGTAAATCACAGTGTGACAGTCTAGGAGCCTTCCTTTCTCGTCTGCTTTACTTGCTCATTAGGTCTTTAAAAGAAAATGCAAATCCTCATCTCTTCATTAACCCATCTTAGAAAATAACTCAGATGTTCTTAATTTCTCGTCTGATTTATCAGACTGGTCTCTGATAACGTCTGAAAGAAGTCTATTCAACATTCCCAAGGACAAAGGACACTTTATAGAAATAAATAAAAAGAAATCCTGACATAAGCCCACGAGGAGAAAAACACCCAGAAGTTTGGTAAATGTTGCTTGCTTACTTCAGAATTATTTCAAGTTCTGCCCAAACAGAGATGTACATTATGCTGAAAATGTTTGATTCAAAAACTTCTCTGATATAATCTATGAAAATAACTAAAGGACTCTCCATTTTACTGTTCCATTCTACATTAGAGAATCCTGGCAGGCTAAAAGAAACCGACAATCCTAGGTATCCTTTCCTTTCCACGAAAATAACAAGTCCAGGAACACAATACCATCAGAATGCATCGAAACATGTTTATCCTTAGCTCCTGACGTCTCACCATGCGTTCACACGCACATATATATATATTTTTAAGTCTCTAAAATTAAGTCTTTTTTTCACACACCAACACTAACTAAATCCTAGGGTCTTGCCAGAATGTCTCCCCACGATCAGGAGGTTTTAAAAAGAGTTCTATTTATCAAAATGATTACGACACTGCTTATTTTACTCAGAGGGGGGCTGGAGGGAGGGCACAGGGGAGAGAAAGGATAGCAGGTGAGTTTTTGTGTACAAAGTGACCCCATCATGCAAATAATCAAGCATAAGCGATTCTCTTTCGAGATTCCTGTGATCGAAGATACCTCCAAGTTTAACAGCATTTCTCAGCTCCCCAGCAGAAACAGGGAAATGAATGGGAGCAGCAGAGATGATGACCCACTGGTCCCACCAAAAGTAAAGGCAGACTTCTCTCCTCAAAGCCTGCCCAAGACCTGGGGGAAGAGAGGGGAGGCTTGCTGGTTTGCTTGAAGAAGGAACCAGATCCGTGCTCAGCCACGTGACCACACGCTGGGACCTCCCTGCCCACCTTCTCCTTTCAGACACCTCCCAGGGACGGAGCCCCCCACCCCCACCCCCAGCTCCCTAGGACTCAACCAAACTGCCTTAAAGTTTTTGGGTTGGTTTGCTTTTTTTTTTTTTTTTTTTT
>PVIY010041850.1:0-21374 GCA_004026745.1 Myrmecophaga tridactyla | reverse complement strand
GGTTTCACGTACCCTCGGGCCATGGGAGCAGAGGACTGGGCAGACCCTGGAAACCTAGGCTTCTCTGGGGCCTATAGGGCCCTGGAACATCTCTCCCTAGGGCATATAACGGGTGCAAGAGGGTGGGCTGAATGGATACTCACGAGTCTCCTTGGTGGAAGAACCTGTTGGGAGAGAAGACAGAACCCGGTGAGAGAAAAGTGCTTTGGACCCCATTGCGCAATGGAGGTTAGGGAGAGGGAAGAAGGGACTTTAATGTGACACTGGCATGGCCAGGCAGAGTTACCCACTTGGGGGGTTTGAAATGAGCTAAAAATCCCAGCTTGTCTGGCAGTCCTTCCTCACTTGCCACTGTGCCCCTTCACACATGCCCTGTGGTGGTTTGGAATGGTATGTACCCCCAGGAAAGCATGTTCTTAAAGCTCATCCATTCCTGTAGGTGTGGACCCATTTTAAGTAAGATCTGTTGATGAGGTTGCTTCAGTTAGCTTGTGACACACCTCATTCTGGATGGGTCCTCACCTCTGACTGGAGTCCTTTATAAACAGGATGAATACAGAGAGAGAAAGCCATGGAAGCAAGAAACTGAAAGCAAAGAAATCCAGAAGAGAAAGAGAGACAAGCAGCTGCTGCCATGTGCCCTGCCATGTGGCAGAGGGGTCAAGGATGCCTGGCAGCCAGTCTTTGGGAAGAAAGCATCGCCTTGATGATGCCTTGATCTGGGCATTTTTCCGAGCCTCAAAACTATAAGCCAAAAAATTTCCTTGGTTAAGCCAACTAATTTCAGGGTATCTTCTTTCAGCAGCCTAGGAAACTGATGCACTCCCACATCATATACACACACACACACATAACCACACATACCACACACAAAGAAAACACCTGTACACACATACATGCACACAGAGTCAGACACACCACCCACCACACGTACATACACATACACACATATACCATACATACACATACATACACATATATACACACTTTCTCATGGTTAAAAAGAAGTTATGCTCTGATGTGAGAACCACTGGAGTTTGAACCCTAAATCCTTTCTGCGTGACTCTGGGCACATTTAACTTCTTTGAGCCTCCGTTTCCTTGACTGCACAATGGAGAGCACCGGGTTATGGGGTGGAGAGTGAGCTCAGTGTGGGAGGGGACTAGTCAAGTGCCTGCCCCTGGCGCCTCAAAGAAGGGGATCATTGTGCTATTGTTGTTGGTTTGGCCCAGAACGGCTGTCCCTTCCTGACTGCCCAAAGCACCTTCTGTCTGCACTGGCCTTTAGGGCTCTTGGTCAATTTCTGACAATTTGTCTTACACTGTGTCATGGTGATTTCAACAGTTCTATGTCATGTCTCCCACCATCCTGGTGTTAAGTCCTAGAGGACAGTGTCCCCAGTTGACACAGAAATTCTACAGGAAGGAATCCTCCAGGGGCAGTAGATGAGATATTTTTGTCCTGCAGTACCCTTTTCTTGTACTCCTCCACCCCATTTATACCCTCCATGCAGTTCTCAGGGGACTGTCCCTCCTGGAGCCCTCCCACCCCCTGCCTCCAAGGCCCTAGGAGTAGCATGTGACCCAGGCTGAGCCAATCATATTACATTTCTCTGAAGACTGATTGGTCCAGAGCTGGGCATGTGACTCCAGCTGGGCCAATCAGATCCCTCACCTGGATTAATACGTACTCCTGGGAGAGAGAGAAAAGAGTCTCTGTCAGCTAAGCTGGGTGATGAGGGGTTTGAGAGCTGGTGGCGATCACACCCACGTTGGAGCGAAAGCAGCCCCTGGAGTGAAGTTGAGGAGCAGCAGGCTGAGCCCAGGGACACAGAAAGACAGGTTCTGGGGACTTTGTGGGGGCTGCTGGATCCAACCACGCCTAAAGCTAGATGTCACGGAGTAACCAGTTATGCGACTCCAGACATCCCCACTTATTTAACCAGTTAAAGTTGGGTTTATCACTTCCACCTGGAGTAATAGGCCAGATTTGCCAGATGAATCAGGAGCTCTTAATCTCCTAATTTTTGTGTCATGGACTCCTTTGGTGGTTTGGAAAATTCTGCGAATTCCAATCAGAATAAATTTCTCCCTACTTCTCTTGGGTCGCTTAACATTTCCTGCTCCAACAGACTGCAAGTTATTAAATACATAAAATAGAATAGTTTGGATTATAAAGAAACCAATTATAAATATAATAATGAAAATATTAAAAAAATAAATTTGTGCTATAGTAATGTATGTACTTCTACATTAATGCATTAAATAATAAAATGGGGAATGCAGACCTAGGATAGGAATGCCTGAGGTAAGTGAAAGTTACCCTTTTAAGTGCCTGAACACTTTAATGGTTTTTGATGGCAATATTTCCCACTGATGATATTTGTTGCCATTGTAAGCATTTCTCGTGACTCTGGATCATGGTAATGGATTTTTGTTTTTGTGTATTCTGTAATATCAAGTCTGTTTTTCTCCCGCAATCAGACTGTGAGCAGGGGCCACGTGTCCTAATGTCGGGGTCCCTGGGACCTAACACTGAGTCCGACACCAGTAGTTGCTCAGGATAGTTTGTTGGAAGTATTGATTTGTCAAACTCCAGGTACTTATGTTCTGAGAGGGAAACAGTTTCTGGGGTATCTCCTCAAGCATGGCCCCTTCTCCATCCTTAGTCTGGGGTTCTCCCCTCTGCAGGACACTCCTGAGCCCTTTACCCACTCTGAGCCTCATAAACTGACCTGGGCCCATCTCCTCCAAGGCTGCTAACAGAAGGAAAGTAAACCTCTGGTGTGTCAAAGCACTGCTCCTGGGCTGGGGATATGTGCAGTTTCAAAGCACCTTTGAACCTGTAAGTCATCCTGACAGAGGCTGTAGATCACTCCTGAGGAAAGCAGATGAGATAAGGGCTCTCATTCACTTGACTGTGGGGTTCTATTAAAGATAGGCGACTGGACTCTCCCTGCCTCGGGAGGCTGTGAGCTTGCCTGGCCACTACAGGTTATTACCTGCGCCCTTGTTAGTGAAGGTCTTCAAGGAGGATAAATCCAAAGGTCTAAATTCCTTCCCTTCCTTCCTTCCTTCCTCTGCTCAGGAAGGATTTAGATGGGAGAGAACTGAGTTTCTATTCCTGTTCTGACATCTACAAGATGTGTCTTGATCTGCCTGAGCTTCAGGTTTCTCAGATCGCACAGGAAACCATGCCGTGAGATAACACATGAGTCCATTCCACCCCCACGCCATGGTTCACTCCATGGAGCACTGGTATGAATTCATTAGGACCATACTTGTGAAGAAGCTGACAGCCACTGTCCACCCATCCATCGTCCACCATCATGCATCCATTTCTCCACTCACCCATCCATCTATCTTCCGTCCATCCACCCACCTACCCATCCATCCATCCATTTTCTCATTCATTCAGCAAATGTTTACTAAGCATCTGCTCTGTGCCAGGTGCTGGAGAGACAGATTTAAAAAGATAATCTCTCATTCTAGAGGGGTGGAGACAAGCAACAAGCAAGAAGATATGTAAATAGTGTAATGATGGATTATGATGATGTGCTGAAGGAGAAATAGACTGACATGAGAGAGGGTAATCTGGAAGGAGGGGTGTGGCTGTAGCTGGGGCTGTCCAGGAAAGCCTCTGTGAGGAGGTGCATTCAAGCAAAGACTTGCAAGCTGAGAAGGAGTCGGCCATGGGGAGATCTGCACGAAGAGGGTTCTGGACAGAAGAAAGAGCAAATGCAGGAGGAAGCCACTCAATACATGGACAGTTTTCTTTCTTCTTCCTTTCTTCCCTCTCTTCCTCTCTTATCTCTCTCCTTTTCTTCCTTCTGTCCTTCCTTCTTTCTTCCCTTTTTTTTCTGGGCACCACCTTTCCAAAATGGCTCTTGATGTAAGCACATGTTTCTGCCAGGACCTTGGAGCGCTTCTCTGTTCCCCACCAGTTCCAGTCTTCCTGAGAGCCTGGGGGTTTTATCCTCCTGCTCCCTGCTCTCCCTGCCCAAATGGCTGGGGTCCCAAAGGCAAGTTCCCACCCTTCTCTGTCTGTCTGTCTCCTGAGTCACCCAGGGATGGAGAAAGGGCTAGTTCTTTGGACTTCAGCCCTGGTTGGCAAACCCTGCTCCCCCTGTGTGTACTCCACTCACTTAGCCAGCGGGGCAGACGGATGGTTTTCATGCTGAAGTTCATATAGCTGCGAATAAAGATCCAGGTGGTGACCAGGGCAAAGATGAAGGCCAGGAGGCGAAACACACCTGCTCGGTAAGGAGATGCTGCCATGAGACCACACCATGAAAGCACGTTGTGAGACTCCATATGGGTCCATACCCACCCCCCCCCACACCACGGACCAGCCCATGACTATGTGGTAAGACCACATGTGAAATCCACACTGTGATTAAATAGTGAGAGCATGCTGCGAGATTATGTGGTAACATTCTCCAGTGTGGTTCCACTGGTAGAGGAGGTTAAAAATGCACTTTCCTGGGCTCCATTTAGCTCTCCAGAATGGGAATCACTAGGGACAGGGCCTGGGAATCTGCATTGAGGTGAGCCTTGAGAACTACAGGAGAGCAGGAGGCAGCTTTTGCTGTAAACACCCTGGGGAGGGAGCACTGGACCCAGAGTGGAGATGGCTGTGTCCAGTGCTCAGGGCTGCCAGAGGCTGCTGTGTGACCTTGGGTGGGAGGCTCAGCCTCTCTGAGCTGAAGTCCTTCTGTCACAGAGTGGACATGATCAAGGCCTTGCCACTGAATTCACATCTTGTTGGGAGGGATGTTATAGATGTCAACAGCAGGCAGCCTCAAGGGTAGCTTTGGGAGGCTCTGGTCTCCCCACATTCTCCATCAACTCCCCTCAAAGTAACCACAAAGAACCAGGCAGATGTTCTCTAAGGAAGCTTATTGGACTTGCTGTGTAACGTCAAGCAAGCCACGGCTCCCTGGTCTTCTCCTGCCTGGCAGCCAGATTGCGCCGACTCCCGAAGCATCGCTGGTGAGCAGTCTCTCTCAGGGGGATGAACCACATGGAACCCTCTGGCTAACTCCCTCTCCTCTCTCTTCTGAAAGGGCCAGGAAGCTGGCTCCACTTTGCTCACCAGCTCCAGGGCTCTGGGTGGCTCCCACTGCCTTCAGGATCACATCCCACCCTCCTAATCTGGCATTCAAGGCCTTGCTTCTTAGCCCTGAGTTGAACTCTTTCTGGCCTTGCTCTGGTCTCTGGCTACTTGGAGTGGTGGAGAAAGGCCCTTGATCCCATGGGCACAGAGTGGCTCTGGGCACTCAGAATTCCTGCCTGGGTATCAGCTCACATCTATATTGCACTTATTTTGTGCCAGACTCTGAGCAACAAATTTACATGCATTATCTCGATTCGGCCTCACAACTACCCTATGTGTCAGATACTATTGATGACCCCATTCTACAGATGAGGAAGCTGAGGCTCAGGGAAATTGCCATTGCTCTATGGTCATTTTACTAGTAGGTGGCAGAGGTGGGATTTGAACCTTGGGAAATAAGGTGGGTTCAAAGCCTGCGTTAACCCCCTCACATCTGTTTGGAAATATCAACAGGGTGTGTCCACTTCCTGGTTGATGCCTCAGTTTCCCTATCAGTATATGGTACAGTTCAAGGACGTGGACTAGAAGGCTCAGGCCTCAGCCTTGTGGTATGAGGGGTCCAGAATAGCCCTTCTTGAGGTAAATATTTGGTTCCTAATTTCCAACTGGGTCCAAGTGTTTACAAGACAGGACATATCCCTATGATCCCAGACAGGGGGCAGGAAGTTGCCTTTTCCACTCTTCCAAGCTCCCCCTGGGTTGGCCTCCTCCTAAAATTCTGGCTGGACTGTTTGTGAGCACTATCCCAGCGGACACAGCCAAAACACCTGTTCAGCAGGGGTGGGCGGATCCTGATGAAAGAAAAATGATTCCCAAACCAATTTCAGACCCAGCACTCGAGCCTTAGAATCCTGGGAGCCTGGTCCTACCTGACACTCTCATCCTGTCCAGGAGAAGGGCAGCTAGGGGTCAGTGTTCACCTGTGGAGAGAAGGAGCTTGAATTGGAAACCGGAATCTGGAAATGACCAAGAGGTATGAGGAGCTCAGTCCTTTTAGTTGGTTTCCTCACCACCTTCCGTATGAGACAGGGGAGCAGTTTTCCTCCTTCGCTCCTGCCCGTGGCATTTTACATTGAATTAAACATGTCTGATTTGAGTGCAGAGATTGGAAAGCAGAGGAATGTGCAGTTGGCAGCCACTGTCTCTTTGGGGGACTTGGTTTATTCACTCATTTATGCATGTTTGTTCATCTACCCACCCACCCATGCATCCGTTCATCCATCATCTGTCTGTCCGTTGGTCTGTCTGTCCCTCCGCTAATCCAGTCAGTCGGTCGGGAGATATTGCATTCCTATTTTGTGCTAGTAACAGTGAAGCCATGAGGGGGCAGCAGCTCAAGGCTATCTGTATTGTACCAACAGGAAGAATAATCAGAATTCGCACATTGCAGGTGAATTTGTGTCTGGTGCTGTTTATGCATCATCTCCTTTAACCCTGGCACACGCCTCTCCCCAAATTTTAGTGAAGGGTAAACTAAGGCTCACCATGGTTAAGCCCAGGGCTGTTCAGCTAGCAAGGGTTGGAGCCAGAATTTGGGTGAGAGTCTCTCGCTGCGGAAACCCCAACACTTTCCAATGCCAATACTTTTTGTCTTGGAGGAGAGCTGAACCCCAAATTCCTCCATTCTTGAGTCCTGGGAGGAAGGGGGGTTAGCCTCAACCCCACGGTTCCCTGGGCCACCCCCTCCTCCCTGGCCCCCCGAGGCTGGGTCTGGCAGTTCCCCTGTGACCTGGCAGCTCTGAAAAACAATCTGGAGACTTAGGGAGGGGGAGGGCAGGATAAGAGGCAACTGTCCTGGGTTTCAGCCCTGTCCTCTTCTCTGGAAGGATTTGGCATTCTCTGGTTGGAATGACTTGATCCCATTACTCTTCCTGTCCCCTCCTCACCCCGGAGTTGTCTTTATCCTAAGAGTCCATTTCCTCTGACATGGACTCCAAAGCCCAGCCCCGGAGGGCTCGACCTGAGACAGCCCGGGACTGATGGCGTGGCACTGTCCCCAACACTCTGACTCTAGGCAAGTC
The DNA here is from genome assembly GCA_004026745.1 of Myrmecophaga tridactyla. Lineage (NCBI taxonomy): Eukaryota > Metazoa > Chordata > Mammalia > Pilosa > Myrmecophagidae > Myrmecophaga > Myrmecophaga tridactyla. The sequence goes on along the minus strand of PVIY010041850.1, from coordinate 14,238 downwards.
CTTTTGCCTCCTTAGGCTTCCCCTCTATGCCAAGACATTGGGCTGGAGAATGTATTATATAACAACAGTATTAGTGTTTAAACAACATCAACAGGAACCACCAACTCCTGTCTCCTTTCCTCCATTCTGAAATTATAAAAATACTCCCCCCAGCGCTGGCCCTACCTCTTCAGGGCCTTTCTGGTTAGAAAACTGAGCTGTTGCCCAGCCCCACCCATGCAGATTTTGCAGAGCTTTAACTTCCTGAAAGTTTAATTGCCAACTTTCTTCTTTTCAGAAAAGTACATTGTGCTCTTGAGCGCTCTTGGGGTGTGCGCCACAGCCCAGGAGGCGGAGAGGACTTTCTCTGCGGTTGCCCGTGTGTGGGGGACCCGGGAGAGCCTGGGCTGGCGGGCTGCAGGCTGGAGGCGGAGTGATGGACAGACGGAGTGATGGACAGATGCGCTGACAGACCCGGACATTCACAGACAGGGAGTGCGCGGCCAGTGGGAGGCCCAGACAGAGAGCAGAGAGACACAGGGACAAGGAGGGAAGAAGGGGAAGGCAGACATACAGACAGAAACAGAAAGAACAAGACAGAGGTAGACAGAGGGCACGGGTAAGATAGAGACAAAGGACGAGAAAGACAGTCTACATGGTCATGACAGAACGACACACATCCAGCGAGCGACAGAGGGTGACATTCAGAGACACAAGCAAGAGATAGGGAGAGAGATGGGGAGTGGGGGCACATACCTGGGCAGGGGGCTAGCCTCTGGCCGTCATGCCCAGGTGGGGGAGGGATTCTGGCTTCAGGGACAGGCGGGGTGGGTGGGGGCAGGGGCCAGTCCTGCCGGGCCGGTATAGCAGCCTGATATCCCCTCCTGCCCGCGTCCCGAGCCAGCTGTGCAGCACCTGTATGGCTTCCCGGTCTCCTGTTTCGCCGACCTGCTTGCCTGTGGGTGCTCTGGAGCTGGAGCCCAGGACTGGCTTCCTGGGTGGGTGGGTGGGTGGGGTGGAGAAGGGAGGGAGGAAGGAGCTTGGGGCCTGGGACAGGTGCAAAGGGTGTGGCAAGAGTTCCCTCCGCAGTCACCCAAACCCGAGGGAAGTTTCTTTCCTCCTCATTCCTCCTGGACGTTATCACAACCTGTTATTCAGGTTACTAAGTCAGAGGACAAAGGTACCTGGAGAAAGGTGCAACTGCCCTGGATGCTGGCTGGGTGGGTCCAGGCACAGATAAGGTGACCCCAGGAGGTAATATGTGGGCTCATGGGGGTGGGGGTAGGGTGGAAGTAGGGGATAGTGGGTGGGTATGTGTGGGGACAGGAACTGTCTTCACTGTCTCTGGGATCTCCCACTGTCCTACCCTTTCCCCTGGACCCCTTCTGATTTCTGGCTGCAGGTCCAGCCATATGTATATGTCCCAAACATACTTTTCCACTCTAAGGCAGTGCCTTCCTTCAGGCTTAGTATAAAGCTCAGCTCTGAGGAAGTGCTTGAGGAATATTTAAGGATTGAATGAATGGGATTTTTGTACAGTCCTAGGAGGTTAAGATGATTAAACCAACAGATGGAAAAGAAAGCTGAAGTTCAGAGAGGGCAAGTAACTTGTCTGAGGTCACACAGCCAGGCATGGATTTCATTCCTGAAGCTTTTTCTGAGTGTCTCCAGGAAGGGGGTCTGTGCACTAGGCATGGGGGATATGTCTATGAGCGAGACATATTCTGGAGTATCCCACATGCTAGTCCCTTGGTCTGAACACTGTTTCCCTGTCTCTTTGCCTGGAACACTCTTATGCATTCTTCAGGTCTCACAGTAGAATTAACTTCCTCTGGGAAACCTTCCCTTACCCTCCAAGTCAAAGTTAAACCTCTACCTGTGGTCCTGGATGTGGTGTGGGGTGGCATCCGTCAGAGCACCCCACCCCTATCATAAGGAGACAATCAGAGTGTGGGGATTTCCTTGTGATTTGTTCAGAAAGGAGGATGTGACCTAAGCAAGACCAGTCAGAATATTTCCAGGGATGGCTGTATAGAAACCGGGGGAGAGAGCTCTTTTCTTCTTGGAGTTGCTAAGCTAGAAGTCTTATGAGTCTGGGGACTGCTTGGGCCACTTTTTCAGCCCCTTTAACACATCACCTCTTCCTGTAGACGTGTCCTGCCAGAAGATGCAGATACAAAGGGCTGAACAGTTGGGGCAGTTGCATGTGGTCTTGCTCTAGAGAGAACTAGGCAAGGAAAAGCCTGTGATGTTGGGGATAAAGGATGAACTTTGGGATCAGACAGACTTGGGTCTGCCACTTATTGGTTGTGTGTTTTGAGATGAGTTACTCTATCTTTCTGGGCCTCAATTTCCTCCTTGGTAAAATGAGAGTGAAACTATCTACCTGTCCTGGGAAGGGTGTCAGGCAGCGAGGCAACCTGAGTGTTGGCCTGGCGGGGTTTGTCCCAGCCCTTCTCTGTTGGTGGCCCCATGCACGCCTGCTGCTTCCTGCTGCTGTGCCGCCATGACAGGATTCTCATACGGATGTTTGTTCTTTCTGCCGAAGCAAAATGCCATCACAGCGTGTCTCCGCCTGCTTGCTTGTGCCATTCTTCGTGGCCATACGGAGCTGGGATGTCCGCTTCTTCCTTTTCCTGGAGCCTTCTGTACACAGATCCCTTTCAGCTCAACACAACCTGGCTCAGAGCTGAGATGGAAGAAGAAAGTGTTGCTTTCTCCCTTCAGGTTGGAAGGGTTGGGGAGAGCCCCTGGCGAGGAAATAAGCCTTTCTTCCGCTTAAACCTGGGCCATTGTTCCCTGTTGCTCTCAGGATAAAGTTTAAGGTCTTTGATGAGGCTTACAAGGCCTTGCATGATTGGGTCCCTGACATGAGGTTGACTTGGCCAACTTCGTCGTACACTGATCCCTCCTTCCCATTCTGTGTTACCTCCCAGAACTTCCTGGAATGCACCAGGCTCTGTCCTCCAGCTCTGCACATGCTGTTCCCTCTGCTTGGTCTACCTTTCCCCGCTTTGTCCTCCTGGTTAACTTCCTTGTCCATCAGGTTTTTACCCAAGTAGCCCCTCTGTTGTTGGCGACCAAGACTTGTTTTTCTTTTTCTTGACCAAGTTGCCAGCCTTGCTCCTTTCCTTGCATGCCCCTCACCACTCCCTCTCCCATCCTGATTGCCCTGAAACTAATCATGCAGCTATGGGAGCAGAAAACCCCAACTCAGACTGCAAGGGAAAAAAGACAACTGCAGACTCTAATCTATATATCAAACTTGCCTCCAACCTCCCTCTCCCCTCTCTCTCCCTTTCACCCAGGCTACCCAGGTACCTGAAAGGCTTCTAACCGGGTGGTTCTTTATCTCCTTCTTCCTCCCTCCGGGCCCTTACACGCCGAGTGACCTAATCGCCACAACATATTACCACACTATGTTCCTAATTACCAGAGCATATTCGGAACTAAGTAGCTCTAATCACAAATTCCTCACCCCTCAGCGGGGAACCAAACCATCCTAATTGCAACCTCAGTAAATCCCTCACCTATCCCAGTGATCAACCCTCCTTACTATCTTCCAGTGCTTTTTCTCCAACCCGCTCCCAGCCCTTCAAAAGCTTGCTGTCCTTGCAGACACCCCTGTCGCTGCAGTCCCCTGCCTGCATCCGTGATTAACCCCACCGTTAGCCCTTGGCTGTGCTTCCTTTGAGCTGTTTGCAGACAAAGTTCCAAAGACAGAAGAAAATTTTCATGCTCTGAGCACTAGGGAAAAAGGATTTGGTTAGGAGGGTTCCTGCTTTCACAGAATTATTCCTAGGTTTATGTGCCAGGGCGGTGGCTTCTCACACCATGACAGCAGTGGTGGCAAGGCCATCTACGGGAGAAGTTTGATGATGAGAACTTCATCCTGAAGCATACAGCTTCTGGCATCTTGTCCATGGTCAGTGCTGGATTTCAACTCAAATGGTTCCTGGTTTTTCATCTGTGCTGCTAAGGCTGAGTGGTTGGTTGGTGTTTCAGTTTGCTAGTGCTGCCCGAATGCAATATATCAGAAATAGATCGACTTTTACAAAAGGGATTTATTAAGTTTACAACTTACAATTCTAAGGCTGTGAAAATGTGAGGCGTCGACAAGAGAATACCTTCATTCAAAAAAGGCTGATCCTCTCTGGGGTTTGTCTGTCACATGGGAAGCATATGCCATGTCTACTGTCTCTTTACTCCTGGGTTTTGTTGCTTTCAGCTCCTGGATCCAGTGCCTCCACCCTGAACTTCTGTCTTCAGGCATCTCCAAATGTCTGGGTCTAGGCATCTGTTCTCAGTTTTGGCTGTCCAAGCATCTCCAAACATCTGCGTCTGAGCTTTCTCCAGATCTTCCCTCTTAAAGGACTCCAGTAAGCTAATTAAGACCCACCTTGAATCAGCAGAGTCACATCTCCATGGAAACAATCTAATCAAATAATCCCACCCGCAATAAGTTTGTGCCTACAAGATTGCATTAAAAGAGCATGGCTTTTCTGGGGTACATAAGTTTCAAATCAGCACATTCCACCCTCTGGACCCACAAAAGACACGCTCTTTCCATATACAAAATACAGCCGTTCCAGTACAATATTCCAAAGCCTTAAACAATACAATACAAAGTCAAAAACAGTACAAAATCTCATCAAAGTCAGTAATAGGCGTGGTCTGTGCTAAGGCAAAATTCTCATCTGGTTGTGTACCTTTGGTACTCCAAGTTCAGCCAATAATCACTTCTGAATCAGCCCTAAGTCATAGACAAAATGTAAACTGAACTCTGCTCTTCATCTTCCCCCCGAAGATGTGAGCATTAGCTCATCTTTGTTTACCCTTGATGTGAACATTAGCCAAGGGTTAAACTTGGCTGTATGTTGGTTGGGTCATTTCTAAGGAAGTGGAGGTTAGAGAAGTCAAGTTGCAATTAACACTAGCAGCAGCTTTTCTGGGGGAAAGGGCTGGCCACACTTTTATTAGCTTTAGTCCTTCAGCTTTTCTAGCATCTACTGACAATGAGGTTTCCTTTTTCCTTCCCAGAACCATATCCCTAATTGCTGCCCAAATTTCAGAGCCTGGATTTCCACATAGCAGGAAAAATCTATTCAGATACACCTTGGAGAAGAAATGGCAAACTGATTCTTACTCCTCCCATGCCCATGGCAGACATCAACAGTTGATCATGACACTTTTTCTCATCCAGCCTGGCTTTGGCCTCAGAAACCTTTTCCATATAATACTGAGGGCAGAAACAATCAATTTCCCCTCCTACCTTAGAGTAGGTTTATTGCAGAAGAAAATTGCAGATATTTTCTGTTCTCGGACATGCCCTAGTGTTCTTTTGCAAGAACCTGTGATGCCCCACCTGAGAGCTCTCTTATGGCCCATCTGAGGTCAGGCTGAGAGCCAGGGAGCCCCAGAAACAGCTCCTGGCCAAAGTGGTTGAGAGTTTGAGGCTCATACCCAAGCTTCCCCATCCTTGGGGGGTCAGATCTGAGGTGTATTCCACTCCCACAGCAACCTTTTAAAGTAACCCTTTATTAGCTTCTTGATCTTCCCTGTCTTACCTCCCCTCCTCCCTGCCAGGGAGGAGGTCACCTCTGGTGTCACCTCTGGGAGTAACAACTCAAGACAACATAAAATTAACCTGTCCTTCCCTCCCCACCCCCATCCCATTACTCAGCCTCCCTGTCTTCCATAGCGGTTCTCAGAGCACCACCCAGCCAACCACCTATGACCCATGGTGTGTGTGTGTGCATGCGTGCGTGTGTGCGTGCGTGTGTGTGTGTGAAGGGGGAATAGGGACTTCACTGAGGTAATGGCATGGTAATGACATAAATGGAAAGAAAAAGAGAGACACTAAGCGACAGAGGACAGACTTATTCACAGACACACACATGTGTACTCTGTACACTATCGTTCGAACACCCAGCATGTACAACCATGTGTGTGTAAACACACACACTTGAGTCGGGGTGCCCCTTGCCCTGAGTTTCCCGTCACCTCCCAAAGCGGTCCTGACCACCGACCATCAGGCAGGCCCCTGTGTGGTAATCAAAGGAACCAGAGGCCACCTTTCATTCTCTAAATGGTCCTGCTTGTAAACTCTGGGTATTTATAGGCAATTATTGATCACATCACCAATACAGAGGGAGATAAACAGCGAATAAATCCATAAACAATAAGGCTGGTGGCTCAAACAATTTGTTCCAGTGACATTTATTTCGGAAGGAAATAAGCCTATTATTTCCATTATGCCCTGTTTTAATTTTATTTATCGTTTCTAATGTTTTTCTCCAGCTCTGGCCAGTGGGAGAATTATTGGGCCATGTAGCGCTGCATAAAGGAAATGCAAGGGAGAGGCTGAGCACTCTGAGGGATTTTACTCCCTGAGTTCCTCTGGGCGTTTCCCGGAGTAAGACAACAAACACAGCACTTATCACGTGTCAAGCGCTCTCTGAGACTATCCTTATTTTAACTGATTTAATCCTACAACAACTCAAGGAGGAAGGTGAGAAAACTGAAGCACAGTCACACAGCTGGCATGAGTCAGAGGGAGGCTGTGAACTCAGACAGAGCACCACTCACTTAACCACTTCGCTTTACTCCTCTAGATCAAGGGAGGCTGAACTTTTGTTGTAAAGGGTCAGTTAATCAATATCTCAGGCTTTGTGAGCCCTATGTTCTTAGTCACAGCTATTCTACTCTGCCATTGCAGCGCAAAAGCAGCCATAGAAAATGTGTAGTTTTTTTTTTTTTTTTTAAATGAACATGGCTGTGCTCCAACAAAGCGTAATTTACAGAAACAGGTGGCAGCTGGATTTGGCCCATGGGCCACAGTTTGCTAACCCATGTGCTAGATATGGCCCCAATTGCCCCTGGTGGACAAGAGCTCTGGGTGCTCCCTTTGCTGATCTTTAACCTGTCTGGGTTTGGTTCAGCCAAGGAGATGGAGAAGGAGGGCTTCCATGGGATAAGACAGAGTCTCTAAGATTCTAGCAGGCAACCCTCTTCAGGGGACAGATCCGTGAGCTCCCTGCTTGCTTGCAGAAGTCAGCTGCTTGTCCTCTGACTTCAGCTGGGTTTCCAGGGCACCCTTCCTCTCAGTTCTAGAGACTAGATCATCTCTTGAAAGCACCTGGCCCAGTGCCTGTCACCTGGAGACCCTCAGTGAATGGCAGCGCTAATCATATTCCCCCCTTCAGGTTGGCCCAGGCACTGAGGGTCTGTGTAATATGGGGGTCAAGAATGGGGACTGTGCAACTGCCTGTGAGGTTTTCCATGGGACTGTGGACACAGTCCTCTCTCAGCCGCAGTTACCTTGTCTGTGTGTGGTCATCAGTCCCCTCAGTTTTTGAAGATCAAATGGAGGACGCACCCAAAGCACAGTGCCCAGTGCTGTGCTAGGCCTGGGAAGTGAAGGGCTCGATAAGTGATGGGCATTGTTGAGTAAGCAGCTTTCCCTTGCCCTCTCCCTTGGGGATGTCCTCTCTGCCTTCCGTCCCCAGCAGGCAGAAATTCCACCAGGATGAGAGAAAGGGGTGTGTCTGAGTGGGGCACGAGCCCTGCCCCCAACAGAGCAGCCAGAGAAAGGAGTAAGCCATCTGACCAAACATGTAGACCCGTTCCCTCCCCTCCAGTGTCCAAGGGATAATCTAAGGCTCCTGAGCATCTTGGGTACAGTAGCCCCAGAGGCCAGTGGTGCCATCAGGATTTCTCTCTGTCGAAGGCCTGGCTGTGGTTCATGTAAGGGACTAATTGGGTAGCTGGCCTGTCTGAATCACTTGAGTAGGTCAAACTTGAAGAAATTCACCTTAGATCCAGTGGGAAACCTATTCTTTTCCACAACAGGGTGTGGGGAAGGCATTAAGAGATAGCTTGCCTAGGGAGGTTGCCTAGGGAGGTGTGTGATCTAGAGAGCTCACAGAGGGAGAAACAATCTTAATAATAATCACAATAATGATACTAACAAGTATTATTGATAATGATAATGTATATTTTATATATTTTCATTATTATTCTACCAGTTTTGAGCCCCGAGTCCTTTCATTTAATCTTCCCCACAATCTCATGAGGCAGATTATTCTGTTAACTGCATTTTACAGATGAGAAAACTGAAATTTAGAAGGATTAAGTGACTTGCCCAAGGTCACACAAGTAGAATGACCATGCAATGTTGTGATCAGGTTTACTGTAGTAGCTGTTTTTTAATGAAATAGGGATGCTTAGAGCCAGAGAGCGTTGGCCATCTGTTCAGTGTCTGTGCCCTCTACTTGGGGTGACCACCTGAATTTCCTTTAGGAATCAGCCCCCCACCCCAGGCAGTGGGTAAGGCTGACCCTACTCCCCGACTCCAGGGCTGGCAACATGGCCTAGCCTAGCCAATGAGTGTGCCCCATCCCTTGGTCACAGAAAAGGGATCAGAGATGGGCAGGTGACCCAGGCTGAGGAGATCAGAGCCTTCCAGGGCTTCTGATGGACTTGCCAGGAAAAAGGAGACTTAGAGGAGCAGATGGGTACCTGTGCCACTGTGTGAGCAGAGCCTGCCTGAAAATAAAGCATCATGGAGGAAAAGATCCCGAGACAGAGTTCAGGCGATGTCGTTTGAGTCCCTAGATCTAGCATTGTCTGAAGTCAGTTTGTCTTGTAGTGGCCTTTTCTATTATGGAGCTACCATAGGCCCTTTATTTGTTGGGCTGGTCTGAGTTGTCTTCTGTGACTTCTCACTGATAAACATGGATTTTTCCCACTTCACATCTCAGTCACATCTGTGAGAAAGAGTCAAATTAAATCCCCACCCTACTCCTTCCCTCCTGACGTTTGACCACCGTGGTCCCCAACACTTGGCTTTTCCTCTGTCTTTAGCAGGGCCTCTTGATGGCTTCCCTATTAGAAGCCACAGTGCTCCACCATTCCTTGACATTTTCATGGGATGACTATGCCTCCAACACAGAACCAGTCATAGCTACAAGAAGATCTGGGACTTTGGCATGATACCCTAGACCCATCGTGCCTGGGTTCTAGCCCCTCGCCCTGCTGGTTGACTCTCAGCTCCTACCTCCATGCTTCTTTCTGTACATGTGGTTCCCTCTATTAGGGCTGCCCTCACCTCTTCTCTCCAAGGTACACTGTAGAATGCTCACTCCTTTGTGAGGTCATCCTGCTGCAGCAAGAGCGCTCTCCTCAGTGTTTATATGCTGGGGAAGGGGTGGGGTGGGGCAGCTGAGTGCCGTGGTCAAAAACATGTACCCTGTCTGAGCACAAAGCTTCTCTCTACCATTCATAACTTGAGACCTTGAGCAATTTACCTTTTACCTAGGCCTCTCAGCTCTTCATTTGTTTAATGGGGATAATAAAGCCTATCATGCAAAGCTCTTGCTGTATTTAAACAGGATAATCCATGTACAGTGCTTAACGCTGGGTTAGACACATGGTTGACCCTCCCTGTGCATTGTCCATAATTATGATGGTTGTTCGTATTGTTGTTTTTGTTTCCTAAATGCTGCCGAAATGCAATATACCAGAAATGGAATGGCTTTTTTTCAAAGGAATTTATTGTTATGAGCTTACAGTTCTAAGGCCATAAAAAATGTTCAAACTAAGGTATCCTGAGAAAGATACCTTGACTCAAGAAAGGCCTGTGTCCTATCACATGGGAAGGCACGTGGCTGGCGTCTTCTGATTCTTGTCCTCAGTTCTGTTGCTTCCAGCTCCTGATGCTAGTGGTTTCCTCCAAGCCTCTGTGGGCCTTCACCTCACTCCTCTGGGGCACAGCTCTGGATTCTGGCTTGCTTGGCACCTCACGGGAAGGCACATAGCAATGTCTGCTGGGCTCTGCATCTCCATATGTCTATGTCTAGGCATCTACTTTCTCTGTTGGCATGCCAAGCATCTTCAAATATCTGAGTCTCTGTGGCTCTTAAGTCTTTTCCAAAATGGTTCCCTCTTAAAGGGCTCCAGTAAGTGACCCACTTTGAATGGGTGGAGACATATCTCCATGGAAACCACCTAATCAAAAAGTTCCCACCCACAATTGGGTGGGAGCCATCTCCATGGAAATAACTTAATTGAAAGATCCCACCCAACAATACTGAATCAGGATTAAAGAACATGGCTTTTCTGGGGCACACAAGAGTTTCAAACTGGTGCAACTGTGCACATTATTCTTACAATGTTTCCACAGCCCCTTTTCTAATCCTAAGGAAGGTATTAATGTCTCTGTTTTCCTGAAATGGGGAAACTGAGGCTCAGACAGGTGAGGCGACTTGCCCACAGTCACACAGCCCATAAAAGGCAGAACTGGGAACCGAAATCCAAAGGCTTCTCGCACTGCATGACTTCTACATCTCTCCCTAGGCCACATCCTGGGGGGAGCAGACTTTGGAGACCCCACCCCTGCTTCCCAGAGCCAAGTAAAGAAAGGGAGTGGATAACCCTCTTCGGGGCTTAAGGCTGCCCCATTGCCCATCTAAAGCTGTGCTGGGTCTGCCGATATTAGGCATAGAAGCAGCTGCCCAGCTGAAGGACATGGGAAAGAAGTATCTCCCATTTCACTATGGCTTCGGGCATCAACCACCCCAGGGAAGTGTCAATGAGCAAGTTCAGCCCCCTCGGCTCTGTAGACTAAAATTCCCACTGGAATGGAGTTCCTGGGTAAGCGACCGGGCCTGTGTGTAAACATAGAATTCAGATCAGAAAGACGCAAATGATAACCATAAGACAGAAACCCCTAACCCTCCAGATGGCCTGGAGCAGACAGGCAAACAAGAGAGAATGGGACAAACACTGGGCAAAGGCAGACTCCTCCCCACAGCTGTGCTGTGCCTGGGCAAGTGCCCCCTGCAGACCTCACTGCCCACCCCCAGCCCCTTCCCTCCCTCTGCCTGAACTCCCCTCCCCCTTTTCCCTTCTTCTCTTGGATTCTCCAGGGACCACATTCTTACCTCCCCTGCATGTCCATCCTCCTCAGCATTCCTTGACCAATTTAATCGTCCCAGAGAAGTCTTCCCTGATTCCCAGCCATCTTCTTCATGGCGTATGTCAAAACCATTAAAAAAATTATCATCTGTGCAAGTTGTTGTTTACCTTTGGATTGGCTCCATATCTGTTTGTTACTCTGTCTTGTTAATCATGTGTCCCCATTTACCTAACACCCAGGCAGCGCCCACTTCATGCCCTTTGGAAGGCTCATCTGGGTGGAACTGCACACCCAGCCTGCCTACCTGTAGCCATGGACTTAGAGTGAACTGAATCCTAGATGTAGTGTGACAGAGTGGTTGGGAGCACTTTGCAGCCAGAATGCCTGGGCGAGTTATTTTACCTCTCAATGCCTTGTTTTCCCCATCCGTAAAGTGGGAATAATGTCACTTTAGAGGTAATATGAAGATCAAATGTATCAATGTACAAAAACCACATAGCACAGAGCCTGTCACCGAATAGTGGCCATCTTACGTGTTTTTGCAAATATTATCGTAGACACCTAGAGGGTGAGAACTATACGAATTTGTAGGCTATCACTCCCATTTTACAGATGAGGAAATTAAGTCTCAGTGAAGGGAAAGGACTAGTCCTATATTACACAGCTGGAAAATCTCTTTACTGTAACTTTTCAAGTTATTATTTTCAGAAAATCGGGTGCCAAAGAACAACATTCCTTCCTTCTTTATATATTCTTTAAATATTTGCATAGCTCAGAATTGATGTTCTGAAAGTGTTTGCTGGATGAATAGATAAGTGAATGAATGAATGTCAAGAGGACTCTGTGGTGAAGGAAAAAACCTGCTGTGAGGGTTGGCAAATCCCTGGCTTAAGTGCCCCACACCTCCTTGTGTGCAGGGCAAGCATAACGAATCAATAATGGTATGCCTTTTCACTGAGCCTGGATCCAGCCTCAGAATCCTTCTCATCACAGTCCAACATTAATTGATCAGACATGGCCCCACAGATGCAATCTGCCTTCCCCACACTGATCTCAGAAACCTCTTAGATTATGTGGTGCGCTGGTGTGAAAGGATTTATATACTCTAGAAAAGCCATGTTTAAACCTAATCAATCTTGTGGGAGCAGCAGTTTCTTCTAATTTCTATTCAATACTATAGGTTGGAAACTTGTTTAGGTTATCTCTACAGAGAAGTGACTCAATCAATTGTGGATATTAAACTTGATTAGATGGAGACGTGTCTCTACCCATTCTATGTGGGTCTTGAGTAGTTTACTGGAATCCTATAAAAGAGGAGACATTTTGGAGAAAGCTTCAGAACAATGGGAGAATGAAGAGAATGATAGGAGAATGAGAAAAACGACGGGAGAGCAACATAGCAGAGTCACAAGAATGACGAGAGAACCACAGAGTCCATCAGCCAGCGACCTTTGGAGATGAAGAAGGAGAATGCCCCCAGGGAGCTCCATGAAGCAAGAGAAAACCAGAAGATGTCTCCATGTTCGCCATGTGCCCTTCTAGCTGAGAGAGAAACCCTGAACCTCATCGACCTTCTTAAACCAAGGTATCTTTCCCCAGATGCTTTAGATCGGACATTTCTATAGACTTGCCTTAATTAGGACATTTCCACAGCCTGTCACTGTTAACTTGCAACTTATTAAATTTCCCTTTTTAGCAGCCATTCCGTTTCTGGTATATTGCATTCCGGCAGCTAGCAAAGTAGAACATGTGGTTTCCTTCTTCCTCTCCTTTCCTTTTTTCCCATGTAGGTTTCCTCCTTCTTGCTCAGGGTCTTTCATTTCTTATTTTCCACCCTTCCCACCTCCATTTTCCTTTATTTCAACAACCTGGACCCAGAGGTACAGCCTTTTCCATTCTGATGGAAACCTACCTGAGGGCTCAGGACTCCCGCTTCCCTGCCTTGGTGCAGAAGGTGAGATGGTCCAGCTGGTGCCTTTGGTCCCTGACCCAGCCACCCCACCCCCGGACCAGGGACTAAGCGTGTCCAGCCCCCAGGTTCTCCTCCAGGGACACTGGCAGGGCCAGAGGGGCAGGGCGGCTCACAGGCACTCCAAGTGGGCCAGCTCCTCCTCTGAGGAGGCTGGAGTTAACTTTCCCCGCCCTGTTAAACAATCTCACCAGGAAGGAGGAAGTTTAATCTAAGTGCTCACTTGGAAGGAAATGAATCTATGCTCTTGGCTGGCTGCGGACCCCTTGGAGCCCTGAGCCCGGGCGGGGCGAGAGGGGGGGAGCGTTCTCTTCTCCATGGAGCCCTCCTGGCCTTGGCAGGGAAGCTTCTGTGTGAGCAAGTGAGCAACTTCAGAAATGAAACAACCCATACACAGCAACACCCAAGCTGGCCCTAAATGGATAACCTCTCTGGGCTCTAGGTGGGGGCAGGTGGGGCCAGGGCAGCGAGCTGGTGAGGGAGCCTGTCACCTGTTCTGAGGTGCTGGGCTAGGTGGGGCCGTTGGAGGGACTGGCCGGGAGGCGGTGAGCCTGGGGAGAGAAACATAGGCAGAATTTGGGTGGGGGTAGGAGGCATCAAAGGAAAGAGGGGTGGTCAAAGGCCACTGCAAGATACTGAGTGAATGGTGGGAAAGAGACCTCTTGATCGGGAGTGAGGAAACTGGTGGGGAGGAAGTGGTTTGGGGGAAAGGTTCGGGATTTGATTTAGGGCACTTTGAATTAAAATCAGAGAGAGAGAGAGAGAACCCTTGACAGTGGCCGTGGGCCTCTGCCTGGGGAGTGTCCCTATGGAGGTGACACTTGAACAGACTGAGGGGGCACAGACCCTTCAGTCCCTGAGTCATGTACTGCAGAAGGAGTCCCACAGCAGGACTGCTTGGACCCCAGTATATGGGAGAATTGTAGTGCAGCCGTGAGTGCAGTGCTTCTCCCTCCCTAGCTGGGGCCCTTGCTCCTCCCCCTCCACTGGCGCCCCCAGGCTCTGTCACTGCTCAGGATCTCCGTGCCCCAGTCCTTAAGACAAGCCCTTCCCAGGGGGAGGGGGGCCCTCATGCCTCACACACACAGGCACCTGGGGCCTTCCCCCTGGGTTTGTCATGGGGGCCCCGGCTATACTTGGTGATTTCTCCCCTGGCTGCTTCTGCAGAGGACTTGAGGCTCCTGGAAATGAGCATCCAGAGACATAGGTGAAGAAATCGGTCAGAAAATAAAGATGAGTGCCGGGAGCTGGTGGGAGGGAAGAGCAGGAAGTGCCAGGTGATGGAGGCAGCCCCTGCCCTCCTGCTGCAACAGACGAGGGGTTCTAGGGGTATGAGCCGGGGTGGGGTGGGGGGGTGAGCTTTCCTGCATTC
>PVIY010041849.1:0-21363 GCA_004026745.1 Myrmecophaga tridactyla | reverse complement strand
CTTTATTCTTATCCAGATCCTGCTTAAATACTGCAGGGTGACAAAAGGCATGCATGCATTTCTTGAAAGAACAGACAGCTTATTTTTCAGTGCTCTCTTCCTTCATACTTAACATATCCATTTGGGGTAAACATTCTCTTCCTCCCAGACTGCTCTACATAACAATCTCCACAGTTTACTGCCGCCATCCTGAGGCCAGTTGCTCCCAACAAATTCTGCAAGTCTTGATTTAACACTTGGCTCCTACATGTGGGTTCCCACCAATATCCTTAAATGAAATTTAGGACTGCAGTGCTTGTACTTACTTGTTTGAGCTTTTATCTGTACTTTTTCTCTTACACTGAGGCTACTGGCTCCTAAGGACATCAACCCACAGTGACTTTACTCTGTTTCCCTAATAGTTTCAGAAGAGCAATACAAATAAGATTACTAAGAATATGAAAATTACTGGAAAATGTTGGTGTGTGCGTTTTATGGGGTAAGGGTTATTTTAGTCCTGGGGGGGGATCTTGAGGGATGTCCAGTCAACTTTTTAAAAAATATATTTTTATTGACAAATCTTCTCACAAATATAATCCAAACATGGTGTACAATCATTGGCTCACAATATGATTACATAGTTGTGTATTTATTACCATGACCATTTTCAGAACATTTGCATTACTCCAGAGAAAGAAATAAAAAGAAAAAACTCATGCATGCCATACCCCTTACCCCTCCCTCTCATTGACCACTAGTATTTCCATCTACCCAACTTATTTTAACCTTTGTTCCCCCTATTATTTGTTCATTTTCCATCCATATTTTTTACTCATCTGTCCATATCTTGGATAAAAGGAGCATCTGACACAATCCCACAGTCACATAGTAAAAGCTATATCATTATACAATCGTCTTCAAGAATCAAGGCCACTGGAACACAGCTCTACAGTTTCAGGTACTTCCCTCCAGCCTCTCCAATACACCATACACTAAAAAGGGATAGCTATATAGTGCATAAGAATAACCTCCAGGATAACCTCTCGATTCTCTTTTAAATCTCTCAGCCACTGAAACTTTATTTTTGTCTCCTCTATTCCCCATTTTGGTCGAGAAGGCTTTCTCAATTCCATGATGCTGGGTCCCAGCTCATCCTGGGATTTCTGTCCCATGTTGCCAGGGAGATTTACACCCCCTGGGAGTCATGTCCTATGTAGGGTGGAGGGCAGTGAGTTCATTTACCCTGTCAGCTTAGAGAGAGAGGCCACATCTGAGCAACAAAAGAGGTTCTCTGGGCATCCGCTGGTTTTTAAATTACTTGAATACCATTCCTTTCCGAGTGGCGAAGCCACCCAAAGAATTCGCACTGGGGTTCACTGAAAGCCTCTGCTCTCCATGGCGGGACAGACTGTCTCCTTCTGGGCTGGAAGCCCCTCCTGCCCCGACCCCTGCCTCCATCCTCTGCAGACTTAGCCCGGCTCTGCTCTGCCGCATCTTTACGTTTTCTTGACTCCTTTCAGCCAGGCTAGGGTTGGGGGGGACCTCTCCCCTCTGCCCCCCCCCGCCGGCTCTGGGACTCTGCTTTTTTGTCTTTCTCCCTGACATCTGGGGGGATTGCCCCGCCCAGATCGCACGTGTTTGGGGGGGGGGGGGCACCGTGTTCCTTTCCTTTCGAGGCTTTCCTTTCCCTCCCTGCGGCCACACCTGTCCCCTCCCCCGCCGGGCTCCAACGGGGTGACCCGGGCCCGCGACCCGAGCGTGGCCGGCGAGGACGACACGGATCAGCCGTGGCCGCCGGCGTGACGGGACAAAAACCGATGACGTGCGGCGGGCGGTGTGCAGGTTGGCCTGGGGCCGGCAGGGACTAGCGCGCCGGGCCGGCGCGGAGCAGTGGTCGATGGTGGGTAGGGGCAAAGAGCCCGCGGGAGGACCCCACGGGGCAGGGCCGGGCCCGGGGGGGGGGGGGCGGCGGCGGCGGGGAGGGGACAGGTGGGTGGAGGAGCCCAGCTGGGGTGGGAGGGGCGCGGGGAGGGCGCAGAGCGGGCTGGGCCGGCCGGGGACCCCGTCCAGGCGGCAGCGGGGGGATCACCGCGGGCATCGCCACCCCCAGTCCCTTCTACACGCACTGCGCTGGCGCCATCCCTTGACACTTCTTCCCCGACACCCTGTGGCGCCTTCGGGGTCTACAGGTTGGCCCCCTCCTTAGCGTGAGGGCTGCCCGGTACCCAGGTCCGGCCTTAATTAAGAGGAGCTCCCCTAAAGCCTGCCTCGGGGAGCCCTGCCTCGCGGAATTGAAGTTTAATCCCAGGCGTTTTTGGTTGTTGCGCTGAGGCTGAGGCCACCAGCGGGCCGGGTGCGTGCATCAGCTTATGACCCCTTACCAGGCCGGGCTCACGACCCCGGGATCCCACGCCTAGGTATATCCCTGGACAACTGGAACTACGTCCACACAAACATGTGTACACGAATGTTCACGGCGGCACTATTTGCAAGAGCCCCAAATACCCCAAAATGTGGTCTGTCCACAGCAGGATTGTTCCACCTGGTCAAAGGGCACACACCCACCTGCCCACAGGGACCAGGGATGGAGCTGGGAAGCATATGCTAAGGGAAGGATCCAGACGCAAAGGCCACATACTGCACAGCTCCGTTTCTGTGCAGTGGCCACAATAGGGAAACCTAGAGAGACAGAAACTGGATGCCTGGGGCTGGGAGGGCAGGAGGGCCGCTGGATGGGACTGCTAAGGGGTGCAGGCTTTCTTTTCAGGGTCATGAAAATGCTCTGGAATTAGGCCCTGATGATGCTCATGCATCTTTGTGGCTATACAAACACCCTGTTGAACTGTACACTTTTAAAAGGGCAAATTGTGTTGGATATGTAAAACACCACTCAGTAAAAATGTTATAAATAGCAGAAAGACTTTACCCCACAAATAGTATTGCCTCAAAATGGTGAGATCAACCAGGTGAACATTTTTCCTTGCTTTTTTGTATTTTCTAAGTTTTCTACAATGACCCTGTAACAACTGTCATTGTCTTGACCAAGTAACTTTTAAATCCTGTGAAACAAGCAGGGCCGATCCCTCCTCTTAGAAAAAGAGGAAACCAGCTCAGAGAAAGCTGCTTAACAAGCACGGTCAAAATCAGGCACTCATTCTGTGACACACAGACACGTGTACTTGACATCATTTCCCTTAGCTTAGCTTTGACTCCGGGCCCATCTCTAACCTGACGAGCACTTGCTTCTAGTACTGCAGTCACATAATTGATGCCCTGACAGAATGGAAGGAGTCTGTGCAAGCCATGCCTTTGCAGCCCATTCCCTTTCCAGGTTTCCTCTTCGGGGACAAGGCTCTCTGCTGCTGGTTTAGACAAGACGCTACTTCCTGCTTTAGGGTCTTAGGGAGAAACCAAATCACACAGAGGAAAAGCACAAATGGAGAAAAACAACTGCTTTTGAAATGCTTTATTAACTCTGACTACTAGCATCCTCTGTAAGTGAATAAAGTGAGTGGTCTGTTTGGTCTCTGAGCAAATGACGCTTTTTCTGAAACCTCTTTCCAGAGCAGTCTCCACAAGCAGCACAGCCCACCCTAAGAGCTTCCGCTGCTGCCCTCCGCCCTCTGAAGTGCAGAGAGGAGATGAGGGCAAACGCCGGAGAAGATTCCCAGGTCACAGCACTCACGCGGGTCCCGAGCAGCTGCAGGTAGGACAGACCCAAGTGGAAGGACTGGGAATGGGGCGCGTGGGAAGCACATCCGACAATGGGAGTGCTTCACCACCCAGCTACTCAAGGCGCATGTCAATCCTCGTTTTCTTTACTTACAAAGGAAATTACACACATTTAAGCAACTGTCACCTCTATCTACCTCCCCATCCTGGGACAGTTAACTATGGTCTTAGCAGAAAACTGAATTATCTGGTGATGGTTCTGCTTATTTTGCTACTTAACGTTGTATATTGCCTAACTCAAAAATGAGAGTGACCTTTGTGTGAGTAGTCAGTTTAAAAGGAGGTAGTTAACTTAGGGATGAAAGAAAAGTGTTAACTGGCTTGGCTAAAGAAAAAAAGGCACAAGGGTAGGGTAGGGATTTAAACGATGGTTTTGTAACAACCAGCATGAACAAAACGTGAAAAAAGATGCTGGTGTGTAAGACCAATTCCCTTTAAAGAAATTGGCAAATATCATCCATTAAAAGACACTTCACAGCTGCTGCGATGTGCCTGGCGCTGATTCCAAATACATCCAGCAATTCTCTTGTTTTCCCACTCTGCGGCACTCCTGACACTACCAGCTGCTGCACCAGGATTCCAGGGTCCATGGAGACGGCTGCACACACGGCTTCTCCGATGCCACCTGGGGAAGCAAGAGACACTGGCATCTGTTCTGGAAATGGCCAATCAGCATCAAGCCTCCATGATAGATGGAGACCTTTGAATTGCCTAGTTCCCAGGGAAAAATATTTTTTTGCTAGTCATTTATTCATGTACACAGGCATTATCTGGCAGGCCCAAGGAGCTCTCATTCTACTCTGCACATCTCCAACTCACATCCACCTGTGCCTAGAGCAGGGGCTGCTCTCGGGTGGGATTCCAGGGATGTGGGGTTCCATGGAACTCAGATTCTCAAAGCTGTCAGCTACACTCAAACACTCCAAACCAACAAATGCATTGTACAAAAAGTCACGGCAGCAGGCTTGAGGCTGCCACCTTCAGAAGGGCCAGCTGGGCTGGCAGGAGGTCCCCTACCTCAAGGTGATAAGGGGGGCCCCTGTGCCTGGGTTGTTTGTACAAACAAGTTTATGGGAACCCCATGCTTTCCTTCTAGGAGTCTGGGCTTTGGGTCCTCGCCAGGCAGAAAGTGTTCCTGTGAGCATACCCCAATAAAAACCTTGGGTGCTGAGTCCCTAATGGGCTTCTTTGGGCAGAAACACCTCCACACATGACGGTATCTTTTGCTGTTGGAGGGAGGAGCTAGCTCAGTGTGCCCCTCACAGGAGGGAGGGATGGGGAAACCCATGCCTGAATTTCTCTAAGCTCCACCAGGTCCTTTCCTAGCTGACCCTGTCATGGAGCGAGTCCCAGTGAATCAGCCATCATGGATACATACCAACATAAGCAGCTCCTCGTCTCACCCCCTGCCCTACCTAACCAACCCTGGCCTAAACATCGCTCAGGCCCCTCTCCCCAGCAGCATGTTCATGTTCTTTCTTTGGCATTCTCTGTGTTCTCTGCTTGCCAGGCCCTAGTCCTGCTCTGGTTTTCACCATGGCAAACTATTCATCATTCAAACCTTAACAGCATCTGTGAAGCTTTTCCTGACTCCAGCCAGAAGGCCAAGTCCAACACTCTTCTGGGCTGCCACTGAAGCACCCCCAGGGACAGGGTACTTTACCCCATGCTGGGGACACAAAAATCAGTGTGGGCAGGGTCCCCCCTCCTTAGAGACCCAGGCACAAGTGAGCCTGAAGCAGTGCATTTGCAGAGAGCTGTAATGAAGGTGTATAGCTGGGTGGCTGGAGGGGATGCCACCAGAGCATGGGTCCATCTCCAGGCCACCATAACCCTTCAAGGTCAAAGCCACTTGTCCAAGAACCCCAGGCCTGCCCGCACCTTCTTGGTAGTGATCTTCCACCGTGAGAAGTCGGCCGCCTGTGGCTTTTGCACTGGAGATGATGGTGGCAGTGTCCAAAGGTTTAATGGTAAACAGGTCGATGACACGGACAGAAATATCTGGGGAACGACAAGAACAATGACAACTAATTATGGAAAGACGACATGGAATAAAGAATCCACGGGGATCAAAATCTAAAGACCCATCTTAGACACTGCCTCTAAGCCCCACCTCTCTCCAGTGGGAATGCCAGAAGTTGGGAAATAACTGACTGACCTTGTTTAGCGAGATCATCGGCAGCTGCTAAGGCTTCGTGCAGAGTCACTCCAGCCCCAATGACTGTGACTTTGTCACTGACGCTGTGGCGGACAACCTAGGATAGCACCCAAAAGAAAAAAAAATGCTGCACTTACTCTGTACAGAGGGCAGCTTGACATGGAGGAAATCCTGCTCCATTTCGATTTCCCCTGTGCTAATAATTTTACTCCTTAGTCATTCACTAGGAAAAAAGGCTGAATGACACGCATTTAAAACCAAGGACACAGGCTTTATGATGACAGGCCCTGTTTCCTATCTGTTTTACAATTCATCTCTTTCTCCTCCTCATTCACAGTGCCAAAGTACTGAGCTCTTATATAATGCACACACCGAATGACCCTTTAACCAAGAGGTTGGGTTTCAAACCCGGGATCTAGAAGGCAGAGCCAGAAGTGGGTTGAACTGTCCACCAGCACGCTGGAGCGTGGACACACACACTGGCTCGTAGGCACTGAGGGTGCTGATGACTGGTCTCATGTGTGTGTGCTAGCCTCTCTGAACACCTGCCATGAACTCTCCTCAACCCATGATGACCTCCCTGGGAGGCCCATACAATGTGGGTCCATGTTGCCAAAGAGGAAACTTACTCTTGGAGCAAGCTCCTGCATAGTCGGGGCAGGGCTGCCACCAGCAGCAAGGCCTGTCTGATGTCGGCCACCTACGCCTCTGCCTACAAAGGCAGAGCTCCCAGTCTTTTTTCACCGAGTCTTGCTTCCTCCAAAGCCACCCATGGAAGGCATCCAGAATTATAGTGTTCAGTTCATCTCTCTCCATAGGTTTCCCTGTAGCTCAAGAACCATTGCTTACAAAAACAACAACAAAAACCACCAGAAACAATGAACTGTTGCTGATAGTATAGATGTTTGGGGTTTTTAAGCTACTCCACTCTCTGAGGTTGTCCTCGGCTGTGTGTGTGTGTGTGCGTGTGCGTGTGTGTGTGTGTTTTCCTCTTTTTCTTTTGTATTTATTGTCTTAGGCTTTTTGTTGCTGTTGTTGTTGGGCCTCTGGCACAGCAGGTGAAAATTCTACTACTGAGCCACCATTGTACCGCCCTGTCCTAGGCTTTTGATCTTTATCTTTTTCTTATCTCTTTCTCTAACTCTAGCTCTTCTGGCCCTTTAATTACACATGCCATGCATATTACCACAGACATTTTAACTACTGCCTTTCACCATCAGGAAATGTGCTTCTTTTAGTGTGGACAGGGCAAATATGATGGAAAATAAGAGAGTAAGTGTGTCAGGATATGAGAACTGCAAGCCAGGTGAATGTCATCCAGACACCCTCCTCTTCCCTTCCCCAGAGCTGAAACACATGGCCTTGAATTTTTTTTTTTTTTTTTACATGGGCAGGCACTGGGAATCGAACCCGGGTCCTCTGGCATAGCAGGCAAGCGTTCTTGCCTGCTGAGCTACCGTGGCCTGTCCTGGCCTTGAATTTCAATGTTGGAGCACAGGGAACAAGAGAACCTGCAGCTGACTCTTGCTGCTCAAGCCAGCAGTGTTTTCCAGCTGCTGGGTGGCCAGGAGCAGACTGTTCCAAAGACACTGGCTTTTTGACAGCCATTTGGAGCCCAGATCAATCACTCTGGGTTCAGGAGCCGCCGACCACAAGCACGTGCCTGTCTAACCCTCTTAGTCCAGTTGGCTGTTGGCTGCTCTGTCCAAAGGAGCTAGAAGGAGTATTTAAGAAGGGCCCTGGGGATGTGAAAAAATGCCTATAGGATAAAAGCTGGATAGGAACTTTTCTCCACAGTATGGTCTCAACTACATGAAATATACTGATATATTTGTTAAGGCAAAAAGACAGGAGCCAAAACATCAATAAGGTCATCTCCAGGTGCTGAACTGGAGTTGCCTGTTTGCTTCACTGACTTTCACAGCTTCTGCTTAGCTACCTGTGGCAGGTACAGTGTGAGGGGTGGCTGGCTCAAGGCTGGGCACAGAGGCCAGGGGTGCATACCTGGGCCCAAACTGGGTCTTGGTGCTAATCGTGGACTCCTGAGCAAGGTGCTTAACCCTTCTGATCCACTGTGCACATGAGGGGTGCTGATAGCCCGTGTGTCTTTGGGCATCTGTGAGGATGCTGACATAATGTGTGTGATGTGCAGCTTCTTCACAACAGCACAGTCCCAGCTCAGCCAGTGCCCCACATCCCAAGTGGAAAACCGCCCCCCAGGGCCATGGAATTTCCAGCATGCCCTTTTCTTCCTGGCCTGACATCGGGAAAATCTGTCAACCTAACGGCTCTGTTATCCATTTGCAGTGGTTTCTATTATTTTGTTTAGCTCAAGGCTGTGATAGTTTGCAGTCAAGCAACTCGACTGCCCTCAAGTTGGTATTACTTCATCTTTACGAGTTCAACAGTGACTCTATTTGGAAAAGTGAAAAGTTCAGTTCCAGCTGAACTTGGGAGAACGTTCCTTCTAAGGAAAAGGAGGCAAAGGCCACCACTGTTATTTTTCTAAACTAGAGGAATGCAAGGGTTAGGCTGAGAGTGTGAGGAGGTTTAGAACAGCGGTCTTTTCCTACGAAACTAGAGGAAATATGGAGAATGCAAGCCCTTACCTTGGCCTGTCCGATCTCAAAGTACTCGTACTGGGTATAAATAACTGGAGTTTCTGGCCGGCTGGTCCGAATGTAGCACATTCCCTAGGGCATACGTGTAAACCAGATTACAGTTAAGAAAATCAAACTATTAATTTCCAACTATTAAACCTTAATCAAAGGGGAAGGTGGGAAGGACTGCATAGTTTTTACTAAAGTGAAACCATGTTGGAAGGAGGGATAAGCCTCTATGAGCCTCTACAATCAGCGGCAAACAACCACGTGTGGTGTGCTCAGGCCCTCACTGAGCATAGAGCTACTCCAAGCCAGGCACAGGACGGAGCAGGACCCCAGATGATTCTCTTGCCGACAGCTTTCTGTGCTGTCATATTTATCAATCAAGGAACGATAGCCTTAATTCTCTTTGATCTGTTCTGCTTCCACAGAATTTGAACTCAGGGCAGAAGCAATGACTTCGACTTACTAGAAAGCCTAGAATAGGATGGTAAATAGTTCATTTGTGCCACATTAGATTGTAATGCTTGAGCCTTAGAAATACCATACATTCCTGAATAAAAAGTGCCTCCCCATTTTCCCAACAAGACGATCTGGACTATCTGTTCCATTCCACTGACTTATTTGTCTACCTCTAGGCCAGCACCACACTGTCTGGGTCCTGTGACTTTATACTAATCCTTCACATCAGGTAGTGTGAGCCCTCCAGCTCTGATGTTCTTTGGGATTGTCTTGGATTTCATTTTGGTATAAATTTTAGAATCAGCTTGTCAATTTCTACCACAAATTCCACTAGGGATTTGATGGTGTCGAATGCACAAATCGTAGATTTGACACCCGTATCTTTTGTTCTCCCTTGAACTAGTTTTTGACCCATCTTCACTTCTAAGTTCTTGAAAAGATGGCCCTTCTAAATATATGCAGGATGTCACTGGAAATATTAGCCCCAGCCCTATTAACTCATTCCCAACTCACTGGAGAGTCAGGTTCTAGAATTTTCCTGTAGGTACACATCTGCAATGCCCACAAGGTGGCTGTTCATCTTCTTGTAGGCTTTAAAACATCCATTTACAGTTATAAAGTCCAATATACAGAAGAGTGCATGTAAATGATATGTACATTTTAACAAACAACTGTCCAATGGAAGTTCACCCACAAAATCACCTCCAGGTCCAGAAACAGAACTTTGCTGACACCCCAGAAGACCCCTTGTGTCCCTCACTTATCTGAGTCCCTTCCCTCCTCCCCGAGTTAGCTGGTACTCTGAATTTTACAGGGACAGAAACAGAATCAGAGTAGGTGGCTTTTTCTGTTTGTGGCTCCTTTCGCTCAGCAGCATGCCCTAGAGATCCAGCCAGGTTGCTTCTCTGCAGATTAGCAGTTTGTCCCTTTTATGGTCTAGCGGCATTCCGTGCTAGTGTTGCACCGGACCACATTTAACTCTGCCTGTTAAAGGACATCTAGGCTGTTTTCAGTTTGGGAAACAGGAATCTCTCTGGCACACATCTGCATACACAGGTGGTGAAAGTGCACAGCTACCCTCTCCAAAAACACCAACTAGTCCCATCCCCCTAGTCCATATTATCGACAGCCCTTTCCAACATGAAAAAGTTAGAATGGGCAGAGCCCCCAAACCCCTAAAGAGTTGGAGAAAGATCAAAGGAGAAGGAGAAGATATAACAGAATAGATAGGATTTAACATATGACTATGACTGCTGAATCATTACACTGAGATTTCTTTTAGTCTCTAGTATCTTGGAGGAACTAGAAGGAAAAACCTAAAATTGTGGAACTGTAACCCATCTCAAACTCTGAAATCTGTTCTACAACTAATTCTAGTGATGTGGTTTGAAAACCATTGTTTTTTTGTACATATGCTATATCTCACAATTAAAAACATTAAAAAAGAAAGTGCATGGTCACGAATGATGAAAGTTCAATAGACCTAAGTTGTCTTCCCCATAAATTCCAAACAGAAGAACCAAAGGAACAAGGAATGAGTCAGCCCTTTAGATTCCTTCCAGAAAGCCATACTCCTGCCAACTGTAAAACATTTTATACAGCTTCTCAAAATATGGCTACTCAGTTTGCTTTAAAGATCCAATAACAAATTCTTCTAGCCTGTTATTGGGAGTATAAACTAGTAAAGCCATTGGGAAAGGCAATTAAGACCATCTGTTGACATTTAAAGTAACATATATCTTTGGCCCAGAAACCTCACTTCTAGGAATCAGGGCACGGACACATGTGCACAAAGACATTCCCTACATTGCTTCAATCAGCAGAAAGTTCACCCTAAGTGCCCTTCAGTAGGAGAGTAGTTAAACCAGCGCTCATACATCCATACGTGGAATACCTTGATGCCTATAAAAGAATGAAAGAAATCACCCTATACATGCAAAGGTATGAAATTATTGTCACAATATAGGGAATAAGAAAGAAGTGCAGACAATATGCATAGTGTGAGCCCATCTATCTATATAAAAGAATCGAAGGAGCACATGTGTGCACACGTTCTAAAGGCTCAGAAAGGGAACTGGCACAATACAACCCCAAATGTGCAGTAGTTGCCTGGGGGTGGGGTGGTGAGGGGAGCCTGGTCATCCTGAGGGACTGGCTAGCTCTCCCTGCATCCCAACTGCCTTCCAGTTGAAGAAGGTAGAAGGTAAAGACCACGTTCCCCAGCTCCCTTGCAGTAGGTTCTGGTCGGGCAGGAGATTCTGTTCCCTTGATGCCCTTGCGTGGGGTTTCAGAATGAGGAAGTGAGGCGGAAGTCAGACTCTTGCCCTTTTGCATGGTTTCTGCGGGCAAGGCAGGGCTGGGGAGCATGTGATTTGCCTGTAGTCATGCCCTGCTGCTTACTCTCTGGCTTTCTGGATGTTAAGAGCCAGCCGTGGGGGCTTCTTTCTCCCTGGTGGCAGCTACAGGAGTGAGTCTTAAAAACAACAGCCTCTGAGATGGCCTCACAGGTAGAGGCTCTGCTGGCAGGGGTGGGCCCTTTAAAGTTTATAGTTCTGGAGGTCATTTCTGGACCAAGCCGGGAGCCTGCTCCGCGGCCCTCCTAGTGACTTTGCAGTCATTCTCTAGTAAACTGCCTCCTGTTTAAAATAGCCACAGTGTTCTTGGTTTCTGGCACTGAGGCATGACTGATAGTGATCCTGAGGCTTTGTTCAGAGTCCTTCTCTAGTGTTTGGATCTTTTAAAAATGAGAATGTATTCTGGTCCTGCATCCACAGTAATATTTTCTGTTATGATTATAATTTTACAAGAAACCTTATGGCCATATCTTCTACCATGAAGAACCACTACTTCTGTGCTGACAGAAAGTAATGGAAAGCATCCAATAATCAGTACAAAACTAGTCTCAGAGTCTGGAAGCATTGTCTATGTTGAACCAGCATCCCCCTAAACATACCTTGGTATTGGCAGCCAGGTAAACTGCATGCTCTGTCGAGACGGCATCACTCGGACAGAAAATAGTACAATTGGAGATGGTTCGGAACATGGCTAGATCCTCCAGGGCCATCTGGGAGGGACCATCCTCACCTGTGAGAACCAACAGCAGCGTGAGCTTGCCCTCTGCCTGCCCCATCTATAAATAGGCCACCCCTCTTGCCACAAGGGGCCAAAACTATCACAGAGAAGTAAAGCCTACCATAATGATGGCAACATTATTCTAATAAAATTGCTGCTCTCGCAGGTCCATTTTATTTGCCACCCCCTTGCAATACCCCAGATTCAATCTCTGCCCAACTCTACTCATTCCTCTTAAAATAACCTGTCGTTCGACTTCTGCCACCATTCCACTATGGAAACAACTTGCTTTGGGCTCACAACTGACCTTTCCACTCTATTCCTGACCCTGGCCACCTCTCTCAGTGGTGTTCCCTCCCTCAGCACTGTGACCTGAGTCAACTCTCTGAGTCTGTCCTTTACTCCATCCAGAGGGACCCCACCCCTTAGGCTTTCTCCTTCCTTCTCTGCACTTCTTTTCTCCATCAAGAGACCCTTTTTCTTTTCCTCCAGATCATGTGTTTTGTTCATTTCTCAAGCCCTTCAATGTAGCAGCGCATACATACCTTTGAGGCACCTTCATGCCTGGCCCTACCCTGCCACAGATAACTGTGTGCCTTCAGAACACTGGCTCCTCCCCAGAGGAGCTTCATATAGTGGGGTTAATTTACCCTAATCCAGCACCAGGCCAGGACTCTTGGCCCCTTTCCCAGGTCCTCTTCCCTGTTGTGCCCTCGAGTTCTAGCCTTGGCCCTTCCTCTGTGCTCTGAGTCCAGCTTCACCCATACAGCCAGGGTCCCCAACTCCAGATGTCTGCTCCAGCCTCTCCTCCCCTAGGGGCTTCTTGTCTCTTCGAATCCTTCAATGGCCAGCTGGAAGGGGATGACCCCAAAAGGTCCATTTCTAGCCCTCACCTTTCCTCCAGCATGCTCGCTGCCAAGGTATGCTGTCACATCTATGTACCTCAGACTGGGCCTGCCAGGCCACTCGGCTTTCCAATGCCCTCACCTCTGCCATTCACAAACACAAGTCCCTGGTGTTTCCCAAGCCAGGAAAAACTGGAGAGCTGATTTCTGCTTTTCACACAATTCCAGATGCCTCAATCCTTTAGCAATTTGTACTTCTTTCTTTGGATGCTCTCAGATTCACCCTTTATTTTTTCACCCAACTGGTAATTCACACCTTACTTTAATCCTCTCTCTGTCCTCCCTGTTTCCCGTTGCTTTCCTCTAACTCATCCCACCCGGCTAATGTCCATGAAACTCTTTTCATCCACATTATTCTTCTATGTCATGGCGCTTGCGGGGTCCTTTTCATGTCCCTTTGCACCCACAGCTTATCCCAATGGAAATGTCCTTGCTGCTCTGAATCCCTCAAGGCCTGCTCCCATTCTAGCCCCAACCTCACTCCACTTCCAGCATGTCCCATCCCAGTAAACAATACCTCCACCTACACAGGTGCCTGAGACAGAAGGAGGAACTCTCTCAGCCTGTCCCACATCCAACCCCTCAGCATATCAGTTCCTCCAAGCCTGTGCATCCCTCCCCCACCCCCCTTTCCATACCATCAACACTGACCTTAATGCAAGCCACCGTCTCTTCTGGCCTGCTGTCTTGCTGGCCTGCACCTGTCTCACTCCCACTCTGCTCCTCCCTGGTGGTGTTCTAAAACCACGGACTCACTCTGGTCACTTTCTGGCTTAAAACGCTACCTTGGCTTCCACTGCCCTCAGGATCAGCTCTGAATGCCTATACAGGGCTGTGCTTGGGCTCCTGGCCTCCCTTCCCACCACTCTCCCCAAGGCTTCCCTCAGCTTCTCCGAAGCCCTTGGCCAAGGCAGAGCTGAAGATGCAAGCCCTCCCTCCCTGTCAGTGATATGCACCTCCCCAGGCAGCCTGCCACCACAGCAAGGGCAGCAAACTGTTCCAGGACTCTTGAGCAGCCCAGTCAATTCCCTCCCAATGCACACACAGCAGGCACTGCAGAGAGACAATGATTTCTCAAAGACTGAAAAAACGGAAATGTGCCGTAAACTCAATGGAGACACTGCCTACATAGTTACGCCAAGGGTTTGGAACTTGTCAAACACCATAGGGCAGTGGTTTTCTGTTTTTGTTTTTTAAAGAAGCCCACATAATTCAACTCTATAGAACCCAAGCATGATGAGCTTTCTTTGTAGGGAAAGAAGGCTGTCAAGATAAGGGAATCCAGAACTCATACCTACGGACACCCCGCAGTGGGAGCCAACGAGGGTGACGTTGGCTTGTGAGATGGCGCCCATCCGGATCTGGTCAAACGCCCGGGTCAGAAAGGCTGCAAAGCTATTCACAAACGCTATGGCGCGATCATGTGTGACAAGGCCCAGGGCCACGCTCACCTGCAACACAAAGACCGTGGCTGAGAATCCCCCTTAACCCCATGGCTGCCTTACACACCCACCACCCCCTTGTGGTTTTCCTTACCCACTTTGGATTCCAGGGACCCCCATTAAAACTTTGCTCGGCAAACCCCTAACTTTGCTTGCCCTTCTCTCCTTCAGGCATTCACCTGGTAAACTCAAAACCTGGCTGTTTCCTCTCTGCCTACCCTGGAGTGGCTGAGCACTGCCAGAAAATAAATTCAGAACTGGGCTCATTGGCTGGCCTTTGTTCAAATTTGCAACTGGAACATTTCAGAGATACTCAGCAATGCTCTGCTCTTTTGTTATGTCTCAGCATCTGCATCCTCGCTGTCCACCTCTCTCTTCAACCCTTCCTTCCCTAGCTCCTTTGCCTTTTATCTTGTGGGGAAGAGAGAAGGAAACAGATAGGGTGCCCCTGTGATTAGTGTACTCGCCAAATCCACCCTCCCTGCACCGTGAGGGAAGATGGATTGGCCTTCTCTCCCACTTATGACCCCAAACCCTGCCTCTCTCTAATTTTCTCAAGAGCTTCTTCAACCGTGCACCGATCCCCCCTTTCCTGGACTGAATCATTTTCTACCTTTTTCCTGGATCATTCTCTTGCCATTCAAGTATGTTCTTGTATCTTTCACCCACTGCTGCCTTGGCCTCCTCCTGAGATCATTCTCTTCATAGAAAACTTCTTGAGAGTTGTGTAGCGTCATCACCACGTTCTAGGCTTTCATTCTCTCCCAGCCTCTTTCATCTAGACCTCCTTCCCCACAAGTGACCTCTTGGTTGTTAATCTAAGAGGTCAACTGACCTATGTTTGCATCCTACTGGCATCTGGCATAACTTGTCAGCCTCTTTTCTCAAGGTGTTTCCTACACTAGGCTTCTGTGACCCAGCGACTGGAGCTACCCTCCATCTTCGTGTGCTTCTCATACCCCTAGCTGGCCCATGCTTCTTTTCCTGCCAGTGCCTGGAATCTATCCTTGGGCTCAGGCCTCACTGCCTTTCTCCTCTGGGAAATCTGGCCAGTCCAATGGGTTTCATGTGACGGAGATTATGCTAATGACTTCTACCTTTGTATCACTCCCCCTGAAACTCCAAACTTATCTACCCCAGGCAGCTTCAACCAAGGATGTAAATAATTCTGGGGGAAACAGACTCTCCCAGGGGCATGCTGGCAGGGCTGGGTGTCAGGGTAGTCAAGACAAGATGGCTGATCCTGGCCAGATGCAGATCTGCATGCACCTCCCAGGTGACAAATCCCACTGCATGGCAGGGGCTTTCCCCATCTTTTCTTTAAGTAAAAGTGAAAGAGAATGATTTACAGATCACTGCAAACAATTCTTCATGAAAGATCCCGATATGATTTTGGGCTTCTAACTGGGAAAGAATTCAAAGTGAGTGACAATCCTACAAAATAACTCCTTCCATTCTCATCTACTATAAACCTCTTCACACTCACATCATTAAAATGAAAAAGAGGAATCCAATATATTCTAAACCTTACCTCATTCAAATGATAAGTAATATTTATCCACTAATACACAAATTGATAATGATAGCTCGATCCAGAAGGGAGAAGTTGTAACACTCAGAGGCTTACTAACAAAGCGGATTTAAAAGATGGTTCATCTCTATGCATGTTTTTGTTGCACAGAAGAATAATGGGATGGTCAATAAAATGCTTTCATGTGTAAAAATATATTGAGGAAATGGAGAAACGGAATGGAAATGAGAATGCAAGTAGAAAAAGTGGTTTACCTTCTCACTGTTACAGAGAATGGCTTCATGTACTTTTTAACTAGATGATT
The DNA here is from genome assembly GCA_004026745.1 of Myrmecophaga tridactyla. Taxonomy (NCBI): domain Eukaryota; kingdom Metazoa; phylum Chordata; class Mammalia; order Pilosa; family Myrmecophagidae; genus Myrmecophaga; species Myrmecophaga tridactyla. The sequence continues at coordinate 5,175 of PVIY010041849.1, read as the reverse complement.
TGGGTGTTAATTTAAAAGGCCAAACTTTTCACTATGCTAGAAATTGCATCCTCTGCAATGATTTAAATTGGTGATAAAAGAATTTAGATGCTAAATTTAGATACTGGACAAAGGATCATATGTGGTTTATCGACAAACACTCTGAGGTTTTGAAAGCAAGCACATTTAGAGACCACCCACCTGCCTGCCGACCTACCTAACGGTACCCTGACATTCCCACCTCCACTCCTCTCCCAGCCTTCTCCTCCTCCCTGTATGACACCTTAGTGTCGTCCTTGATTCCTGCCCTGTACACTTACTTCCTGAACAAGTCCTGCTTAGGCCCCTGCCAGAGTGATCCCAAATGCAGCGAGAGCTCTCACTGGGCTGCAGTCTACAATTCCCCGTGGCCTAGAAGACCCCTCATCCTTGCTGTCTCCACCCCCCGCCCTACTGCCCACAAGAAGCTCTGCTTCATCCTGCAAGGTCTTCTGAAACACACCATGTTGCTTTCCTGCTTTGAGCCCTCCACTAGTTTCCAGGCAGACTAGCCCAGAATCTAAGATTCTGAAAGTGCTCATAAGACCCCAGATGATTCAGCCCCCATGATCTCATTGACCTGAACTCCTTCTCTTTCCTTCTGTGCTCATGATGCTTCTGTCACCGACTTTCCTTCTGCTCTTTAACATTCCATGCTTGAGCCTGCCTCAGAGCTGGTTGTGCTCTCTGCTAGGAATGCTGTTTCCCAGATCTGTGCACAGTGGACTCCCTTGTCACTTAGGTGTTGGCTGTGTGTCACCTTTTCCAAGAGGCTGTCCCTGACTACCCAATCTCAAGCAGCATGCCTGGTGTCACTCTCGTCATAGCCACCTGTTGTCAGCACAGCCCGTAAATAACCGCCTGCTATTCATTCTCTTTACTAGTTCTCTTCCCAAAAGAACAGGGGCCTCATCTGTTTCAAGCCAGCCAGTAGGCACATAGTATCTGATTGCAGACTGAGCAAATCAGTGAGTTGGGGAGCAAGCTTTTGGACAGGAGGGTCAATTCAAGAAATTATGGGTTGCAATTTTTCCATTCAAAATGAAAATACTTTCACAAGACCACCAGAAAGATATACTATTCTTACAATGGTGATTACCTCCTTTACTGAAGCAGAATGATTAAATTCCAATACCTACAGGAGCAGGTCTGCCCCGTAAGTGGATGAGTGGACCAGCAGGGTTCAGGACCATGAAGAGCTAGCTGTGAACTGCCCCTCTAACAGGGGGGCCCTCTGCTCAGCTCCAGCTAGAGTGGAGCGAGAAAATAGTCCCTTGTGGCTCTCTCAGCCCATGTGCCTCTGGGTGGTGGAGGGCTGCCCAGTTGAAGGCTGGGCTAGGCAGAAAAGGTGACACCACCTACAGCCCATGAGCTACTAAAAGGCCACTAAGGGGCTGGGGCTGCTCCATGTCTGGAGCCTAAGGAGAGGGTGCCAGGCAGCCCTCCAGCCCTCATTGCAGTCCTGGGAGATGGCCCTCAGATTCCACCCCAGCTACTCTCCACCTGTTTCTCTGGAGATTTTTTCTCTAATTCCTTTGCATCATATGAATGGAAAGACAAATCGGACTGCTAGGCAGACCTCCTGTGGCCCAGTGAGAAGACCTGAGAGAGACTCCCACAGTACACTCACCATGTTTTGCTCAGCCATGAAACATTCGATAAAACGCTCAGGGTGCTCTTTCCTGAAGAGCTCAGAGAAGGTGGAGTTCTTGGTGTCACTATCCAGGACAATGACTCTTTCATTTACATGCCCCAGCTTAGCCAGAGCCATACCATATGCTTTCCGAGTAGCCACCTAGAAGGAACAAAGAGTCAAACCACAGAGTTTCTTGGAGAATGACAGATCGTTGCCTGTATCAATGAGAAAACAGAGCAAATTTGTAAATCACCAATAATCTCCTCTAAAGTCATAAAAATGGATGGCAAGCCTATCTTAAATCCGTAAGTGACTCATTTGGATATCATTTTCTCAAAAAATGTGCCCCACATTGTGGCCAGTATTTTAGAAACATCCCACTGCCCCCACTTCCTAAGAAGGAAAACTGCCCAACTCACCAGTGATGATTTCAGATCTTAACAGTCTTTACTGAATCCTTAAAATTACTTTGGGCGCATGGGTGGTTCAGTGGTAGTAGAATGCTCACCTGCCATGCGGGAGATGGGGGTTCAATTCCCAGCCCATGCTCCCCTCCAAAAAAAAATTACTTTGCTACATTAATTGGTCCACTTTCATGGCAGAATATAAAATAACTGACATGATGTTTTATTTGAAACACTGGTCTCAACCAAACTTACTCCCTCTGCCCTCATGCATTTATTTTCCAAAACACAAATGCCTCTGTACTTTTCGTCATAAAACCAATAATATGTGTGGCACAAAAAGCAAATATAGAAAAACGTAAAGACCAAGGGAAAACTCTTTCCTAGCACTGTCTACTTCATTCAAAGGGTTGCCTACTATTTTATTCAATAGAGCAATGTTTCTCAAGTGGGGTCCTTGAACCAGCTGCAGCAGCATTCCTTGTAACATTGTCAGAAATACAGATTCTCAGGCCCCACCCCAGACCAGCTGAAGCAGAAACTCTAGGGGGTGGCAATCTGTGTTTTCACAAGCCCTCAAAGTGACAGATGCCGGCTCAGGTGTGATGAGAACTTATCATGAAGGAAACACAATTTAGTCATTTAGGCCCCTAAGGATGGTTTCCTGTTACCTGATACCATAACCTAGAACATCCTTCTACCTGAACATACCTTGTCCAATTAACTCTGTGAGGTAAATACCCGGCTGTGAGACTCCGGAGTCAAAGGGAAGGTACATATGCAAACAGCCAAGTATCCTTCTAGACCCTTTCTCCAGATACTCGTCAATGATGGGTTGTGCCAATCACTTTAATCTTTGCAAATATGAAAAGTTACACCTCACTGTTGCTTGAATGGGCATTTCTTGGAATACTAAAGAGGCAAACATCTCTTCATGGTTCTGGTTTATTTATTCTTTTGGGAACCGCCTGCTCGTGTCCTAAACTTATTTTTCTATCGAGTTATTTTTCTACTGGCATTTGTTTGAATACTAATGAAGCAAACACCTCTTTGAGCTTCCTGCTTATTTTGTCTTTTGTGAACTCCCTGTTCGCATCCTAAGCCTCCTAGTTTCCTATCAAGATACTTATTTTTCTTATTGATTTGTAAGGAACCATTGTGTTTCAGGAACAATAATACATTGTGTTACACAGCTTGTATTTTTCCTGGTTTGGCATTTGTTTCTAATCTAGTGGAGTCTCTCTTATTAAATTTTTATTAATAAAACCAATCAATATACAATATGAACATTCTTTTTTTCATCACATAGTTGTATATTCATCATCATGATCATTTCTTAGAACGTTTACATCAATTCAGAAAAAGAAATAGAAAACAGAAAAAAAATCATACATACCATACCCCTTACCCCTCCCTTTCACTGATCACTAGCATTTCAATCTACTAAATTTATTTCAACATTTGTCCCCCCTATTATTTATTTTTAATCCATATGTTTTCTTACTCATCTGTCCACAAGGTAGATAAAAGAAGTATCAGACACAAGGTTTTCACAATCACACAGTTGCACTGTGAAAGCCATATTGTTATACAATCATCAAGAAACATGGCTACTGGAACACAGCTCTACATTTTCAGGCAGTTCCCTCCGGCCTCTCTGTTACACCTTAACTAAAAAGGTGATTATCTATTTAATGCGTAAGAATAACCTTCAGGATAACATCTTGACTCTGCTTGGAATCTCTCAGCCATTGACTTTATTTTGTCTCATTTCTCTCTTCCCCCTTTTGGTGAAGAAGGTTTTCCTCAAACCCTTGGTGCTGAGTCCCAGCTCATTCTAGGATTTCTGTCCCACATTGCCAGGAAGGTCCACACCCCCGGGAGTCATGTCCCACATAGAGAGGGGGAAGGCAGTGAGTTTACTTGTTGTGTTGGCTGAAAGAGGCCACATCTGGGCAACAAAAGAGGTTCTCTTAGGGGTGACTCTTAGGCCTAATTTTAAGTAGGCTTAGCCTATCCTTTGTGGGGTTAAGTTTCATATGAACAAACCCCAAGACTGAGGGCTCAGCCTATTGCTTTGGTTGTCCCCACTGCCTGTGAGAATATCAAGAATTCAACTTGGGGAAGTTGAATTTTCCCCCTTTATCACCATTCCCCCAAGTGGACTTAGCAAATACTTTTTTATTCCTAGTAGAGTCTCTTTAGCCTTAAAGAAGTTTACATTTTTATGTAGTCAAATCAATCAGCTAGAAACCTTCAGGGTTTCTAGCTTTTATGCACTACTTAGAGAAACCTTCCTCACTCAAAGATCATAAAAGTATCCATCCATATTTCTTCTTTGTATTTTTAAGGTTTTATTTCCCATATTTAAACCTCTATTCCATCTTTACTTTGGTTTCTGGACTAAGGTAGAGATTCATGCTTTTTTTTTTTTTTTTTAACTGAAATAGCTAGCTAGTCCAAACCATTAAAAAATTAATCTTTTGTCCCCTTAACTGAAATGGCTAATTTGTCCTACATGAAACATCAATTTATGCTTGGTACTCTTCATAAACTCTGACTTGAGTTCTGATCACCAGCTCCTCTGTCCCTAACCAAGTGCCACAGCTCTGGAGCACGGCAGCATCTGGCAGGGCAGGTGCAACTCTGGGCACAATGCTTCTGGCTGTTCTAGTTTGTGTTTTCTTCTAAATGAACGTCAGGATCACAATACCAATGATAAAGAATGCTACTGGAATACTGTTTGAGATTGGGACAGAACTGATACCTTTAAAATATTGAGTTTTTCTATCAAAAAACAAGGTTTGGCATATAGAACTGATGGTAGCATGTTATTGTGAAAATAATTAACAGTACTGAATTGTGTGTGAGTGTGGTGGAAAGGGGATGTGCTGGTTTGAAAGGAAGTATGCCCCCTAAGAAAAGTCATGTTTCAATATAAATCCCATTTCATAAAGGTAGAATAATCTCTACTCAATGCTGTATGTTTGAAACTAATGAGATCATCTCCCTGGTTGATGTGATTTAGTTAAGAATGGTTGTTAAACTGGATTAAGGGATGACATGTCTCCACCCATTTGAGTGGGTCTTGATTAGTTTCTGAAGTCCTATAAAAGA
>PVIY010041848.1:0-21356 GCA_004026745.1 Myrmecophaga tridactyla | reverse complement strand
CCTAAGCATAACGCAAATTCTAACCCAAGCCTAAGCTTCATCTAACCCACAACCTAACGCTAATGCAGACCCTATATGAACCTTAAACCTAACCCTGACCCTAACACTAACATTATCTCTTTAAAACTGAGTAAGAATAATATCTCCACACATTTCCATGCATTTTTAATGGAAAACAGCATTGCAATGTAATGGCTCCTTGTAAAATATGAGAACAATTTGTAAATGTGTTTTGAGAGCTCATTGACTTCCCTGCTCCATTCACTTTCAAGCAAGTTTGTCAGTGAAAAACAGCACTTCTGCAGAGCACTCAACCACAGCTATGTGAATCATTACCTAAACATGTTATCAAAATTTAGAATTGTACTGGTTCTGTTAACTGGCATAAGATATTTTACAAAAACTGCAACATTTCAGAGAACCTTCACCTTAAACTTTACTTAAAGATACACTAATGCAACCACTAACACAAACCAAAACCCCAAAGAATCAATATCAGCACAAATCCCAACCTCCAAACCCAGTCCCAAAATCAAGCCCAAGCCTAACTTCAACACACACTCACCCTGACCCTAACCTTAATCTTAACACTAGCACCAACCCTAAACCCAACCCTAACCCTAACCCTAACCCAAACCCCAAAACCAACTCTAAATCCTACCCTAAATTTTACACAAACTCTACAACCAAACCAAACCCTAAACAAAATCCTAACCACAACTCTAACCCTAACTCTAACCCTAACCCTAACACTGAGCCTAGCCTTAACATAATCTGTATCAGCAACTGAATAATGTACTTGGTCCTCACACATCCACACATATTTTGAGTCAAACCCAAGGCTAAATTCAACACAAATGCTCACCCTAACCCTAACTGTAAGCCTAACCCAAAATGTAAAACTAAACTATTCCCAGCACTCACCCAAAACCAAACCCTAACCCTAACCCTAATCCCAACTCCAACTTCAACCCTAAACTAAACCCTAACTTCTACACCACCCCTACACACAATCCCAACCCTAGACTTAACCCTAACCACAACCCTAACCTTAACATTAACAGTGAGCCGAGATTTACATAATTTGTTTCAGAAACTAAGTAATGTACATGGTCTACACACATCCATACAAATTTTGAGAGTTAAACAGCATTGTCAAACAAATCTCACCCAACTGTAATTTTAAAAAGTCTGTGCATGTGTTTTGAGAACTGAGTGACATACTGCCTCGATTCATTTGATGCATGTGCTGCATGAAAACTAGCATTTTCACAGAAAATTCAACAATTGCAATGCAAATCCCTTACCTAATACTGTTTTGAAGGCTAAAAGGCTTAATGGATCCATTCACTTCCATCCGCTCTTTGAACTGAAAGTACTTCCTTCAGAGAATGCTATCTTCAACCTAAAGCTAACACTAACACTACCCTTAAACCTACAACAATCTGAAAACCAACAACAAACCCAAACCAACCTGAAGAGTCACACCAATCTGAATTCTACCCTAGACATAATCAAAATCCTAACCCTAGCTGAAGCTTAACTCTAACCCATAACCTAATACTAATGTTATCCTTACCTGTAGCTTAATCCTAACACTGAGCCTAACACTAACATTAATACAATCTGGTTCAAAAACCGAGTAAGAATAATAACTCCACACATTTCCATGCATTTTTAATGGAAAAAAGCATTGCAATTTAATGGTCCCTTGTAAAATATGAGAACGGTTTGTAAATGTGTTTTGAGAACTCGTTAACTTACCTGCTCCATTCATATTCAAGCAATTTCGTCAGTGAAAAACAGCACTTCTGCAGAGCAGTCAACTACAGCTATGTGAACCGTTACCTAAACCAAGTTTTAAAACTAAGAATTGTACTGGTTCCATTAAGTGGCGTAAGATTTTTTACTAAAACTGCAACACTTCAGAGAACCCTCACCTTAAAATTAACATAAACATGACACTAATGCAACCGCAAAGACAAACACAAACTGAAACCCCAAAGAACAAATACCAGCACAAATCCCAAAATCCAAACCCAGTCCCAGAATCAACCCCAAGCCTAACTTCAAAGCATACCCTAATCCTAACCCTGACCCGAAAACTAACCCTAACCCAAACTTTAACCCTAGTCCCAACCCTTACCCCAACACAAACCCTAGCCCTATCCCCAGCACCAACACCAACCTGAAACCCAACACTAACCTTTACACCAATCCCCTACTCAAACATAAACCTAAACCTACCCCTCACCTCAACCTTAACCCTAACCCTAACCCTCACACTGAGCCTAACCTTAACATAATTTGTTTCAGAAACTGAGTAATGTACTTGATCCACACATGTACATACATATTTTGAGTGTTAAACAGCATTGTTAAACAAATCTCACCTAATTCTAGTTGAAAAATGTCTGTGCATGTGCTTTGAGTACTGAGTGACATACTGGCTCCATTCATTTTGATGTACGTCTTGCATGAAAACTAGCATTTTCACAGAAAACTCAACAATTCATATGCAAATCCCTTACCTAATACTGTTTTTAAGTCTAAGAAACTTAAAGGATCCATTCAGTTCCATGCACTATTTGCACTGAAAGTACGTTCTTCAGAGAACACTATCTTTAACCTAAACCTAACACTAACACTACCCAAAAACCTACAGCAACCTCAAAACCAACAACAACCCCAAACCAACTGAATCTTCACACCAATCTGAATCCAACCCTAAGCATATTCCAAATCCTAACCCAAGACTAAGCACAACTCTAACCCTTAACCTAAAACTAATGATATCCCTACATGAACCCTAAACCTAACCCTGAGCCTAACACTAACATTAACATAATCTATTTCAAAAATGGAGTAATAACAATATATCCACATATTTCCATGCATTTTATTGGAAAACAGCATTGCAACGTAATGGTTCCTAGTAAAATATGAGAACAGTTTGTAAATGTCTTTGAGAGCTCATTGATTTACCTGATCCATTCACTTTCAAGCAATTTTGTCAGTGAGAAACAGTACTTCACAGAGCACTCTACTACAGCTATGTGAACCATTACCTAAACCTGTTTTGAAAACTTACAGTTGTACTGGTTCCATTAACTGGCATAAGATTTTTTGCTAAAACTGCAAAATTTCGGAGAACCCTCAACTTAAACATAACACTAATGTAACCACAAACACAAACACAAACGGAAACCCCAAAGAACCAACACCAGCACAAATTCCAAACCAAAACACAGTCCCAAAATCAACAAAAAGCTCAAATTCAACACAAACCCTCACCATCACCCTAACCCTAACCCTAACACTAAACCTAAACCTAACCATGGTCCCAAAGTTAACCCCAACCCTAACCCTAACACAAACCCCAACCCTAAATTCAACCCTAACCTTTACACCAACCCTACCCCCAAACCCAAACCCACATGTATCCCTAAACCTAACCCTAACCCTAACCCTATCCCTAACCCTAACATTGAACCTAGACTTAACATAATTTGTTTCAGAAACTGAATAATGTACTTGGTCCACACACGTCCATACATATTTTGAGCATAAAACAGAATTGTCAAACAAATCTCACCTAATTCTAGGTGAAAAAAATCTGTACATGTGTTTTGAGAACTGATTGATACACTGTCTCCATTCATTTTGATGTATGTCTTGCGTGAAAACTAGCATTTTCACAGAAAACTCAACAATTCTTATGCAAATCCCTTACCTAATACTGTTTTAAAGTCTAAGAGACTTAATGGATCTGTTCACTTTCATGCACTATTTGGACTGAAAATACATTCTTCGGAGAACACTATCTTTAACCTAAACCTAACACTAACACTACCCATAAACATATAGCAACCTGAAAACCAACAACAAACCCAAACCAACCCGTAGCTTCACACCAATTCTAATCCCATCCTAAGCATAATCCAAATCCTAACCCGAGTGTAAGAGTAACTCTAACTCACAACCTAACACTAATGCTATCCCTACATGAGCCCAAACGTCGCCCTGCCCCTAACACTAACATTACCATAATCTCTTTCAAAAATGAATAATAATAATGTTTCCACTCATTTCCATTCATTTTTAATGGAAAACATCATTGTAATGTAATGGTTCCTAGTAAAATATGAGAACAGTTTGTAAACGTGTTTTGAGAGCTCATTGACTTACCATCTCTATTCACTTTCAAGAACTTTGTCAGTGAAAAACAACACTTCTGCAGAGCACTCAACCAGAGCTATGCAAACCATTACCTACACCTGTTTTGATAACTTAGAATGGTCCTGGTTCCATTAACTGACATAAGATGTTTTACCAAACCCGCAATATTTCAGAGAACCCTCACCTTAAACTGTACTTAAACATAACACTAATGCAACCACAAACACAAACTGAAACCCCAAAGAACCAATACCAGCAGAAATCCCTACCTCTAAACCCAGTCCCAAAATAAACCCCAAGCCTAACTTTAACCCAAACCCTCACCCTAACCCTAACCCTAACACTAAACCTAACCTTAACCCTAACCCTAACCCCATCCCCAACACCAACCATAAACCCAATGCTAACCTTTAATTTCTCCCTCATTTTTGAAGGACAATTTTGCTGGGTATAGAATTCTTGCTTGGCAGTTTTTCTCTTTTAGTAATTTAAATATATCATCCCACTGTCTTCTCGCATCCATGATTTCTGCTGAGTAATCTACACATAGTCTTATTGGGTTTCCCTTGTATGTGATGGATTGCTTTTCTTTTGCTGCTTTCAAGAGCCTCTCTTTCTCTTTGACCTCTGACATTCTGACTAGTAAGTGTCTTGGAGAGTGTCTATTTGGATCTGTTCTCTTTGGGGTATGCTGCACTTCTTGGATCTGTAATTTTAGGTCTTTCATAAGAGTTGGGAAATTTTCAGTGATAATTTCTTCCATTAGTTTTTCTCCTCCTTTTCCTTTCTGTTCTCCTTCCAGGACACCCACAACATGAAAATTTGTGTGCTTCATATTATCATTCAATTCCTGAGTCCCTGCTCTTATTTTTCCATTTTTTCCCCTATAGTTTCTGTATCTTGTCAGATTTCAGATGTTCCGTCCTCCAGTTCACTAATACTAACCTCTGTCTCTTGAAATCTACCATTGTAGGCTTCCATTGTTTTTTTCATTTCTTCTATGGTACCTTTCATTCCCATAAGTTCTGTGATTTGTTTTTTCAGACTTTCCATTTCTTCTTTTTGTTCATTCCTTGCCTTCTTCATATCCTCCCTCAATTCATTGATTTGGTTTTTGATAAGGTTTTCCATGTCTGTTCATATATTCTGAATTAATTGTTTCAGCTCCTGTATCTCATTTGAACTATTGGTTTGTTCCTTTAACTGGGCCATATCTTCAATTTTCCTGGTGTGTTTTGTTATTTTTTGTTGGTGTTTAGACATTTAATGACCTTAACTAGTTTATTCTGGAGATTGCTTTCACTTCTTTTACCTAGGGTTTTCTTGCTAGATGAATTTGTTGTCTATCTGTTCTTTGACCTTCAGTTCAGCTTTTTCTGGACCTCTAGCTTAGGTTTTGTTTAACAGAGGGGAAGTTTTCAGTTCTTGTTTTCTTGTTTCTTGCTCTGCTTGTATGGTGCCTTCCCCGCCCCCCACCCTTAGGAGGGTCTATGTAGATATTATGGACTCCAGCTGAGTTTTCCTGGCATAAACTGACCTCCAATCAGGGGGAAGGAGTCAATTTTCCCTGAGGGTGAGGCCCCTCGGGTTAAAAGACTTTCCTGTGAAGTCTCTGGGCTCTGTTTTTCTTATCCTGCCCAGTATGTGGCGCTTGTCTGCCTGTGGGTCCCACCAGCAAAAGATGTTGTGGCACCTTTAACTTTGGAAGACTCTCCCTGCTAGGTGGGGGTGGTGGTGACAGAGGAGAGGTTGTAGGCTGGTTTTAATGGCTTCAAATTGCCAAGCCCTGGGGTCTGAATTCCTTGAGGGAGGGATTCCACCTGAGTTGGGCTTCACCCCTCCCCTGGGGAAGGCACAAGTGGGAGACAGCCGTGAAAGCAGTCCATTTCTGTCTATGCCTGGGGCAGTTGCAGCCCAAGAAGTCCTGCTGTTGAATCCAGAGGCAGTCAAGCCTCCGTAGAAACACAGCCACAAAAACCTCTGTTTCCTCCCCTTTCCTCTTTTTCTGGTAGCCTAAAGAGCGACCTCCAACTTGATCTTGAGCTGGGGGCCTATTTTTAGTAGTCAGAATTTGTTAATTAATTTCACAGTAGGTGTATAATTGTGCTCAGAACGTGCTGCTGGTAAATTTCCTTTCCTTTCCCCTCTGGGAAGCAGCCTATGTGGGAGGGGCACCGGCCAATGCAGCTTGGGGAACTCACGGTTCTGGGGAGGCTTGCAGCCAGTCCAGATGGTCCAGACTGGGGTACGCTGTGTGTCTGGTCACTGACGTGGCTCCAGGAGCTATTCTGTACTGTTTCTAGTTATTTAGTAGTTGTTCTGGAGGGTGAACTAAAACGCAGACACTGCTAAGTCACCATCTTGGCCACACCTTTTTCTTAAGATTTTCCCAATGCTAACCTTTATATCAACCCTACACCCAACTGTAACCCTAAACCTAACTCTGACCCCAGCCCTAACGCTAACATTAACCCTAGCCCCAACACTAACCCCATCCCTAACCTCAACCATAACCCCAACCCAACATCAACTCTAAACCCAACCCTATCCTTTATATCATTCCTATACTCAACTGCATCCTAAACTTACCCTAACCTCAACCCTTACCCTAACCCTAACCCCAACACTGAGCCTAGCCTTAAAATAATTTGTTTCAGAAACTGAGTAATGTATTTGGTCTACACATGTCCATACATATTTTTAACGTAAAACAGCTTTGTCCAACAAATCTCACTTAATTCTAGCTGAAAAAATGTCTGTGAATGGGTTTTGAGAACTGAGTGACATACAGGCTCCATTCATTTTTATGTATGCATTGCATGAACACTAGCATTTTCACAGAAAACTCAACAATTGCTATGCAAGTCCCTTATCTAATACTGTTTTGAAGACTAAGAGACTTAATGGATCCATTCACTTCCATGCACTTTCTGGACTGAAAGTACTTTCTTCAGAGAACACTATCCTTAACCTAAACCTAACCTAAACCTAACACTGTTAGTTTTGTTCCCATCCCAATTTTCACGATGCCATTTCCTTCTAACCAATGTCCCCACTTTAATAGCAGACACTGTTTAGATTTCAGTTTAATTTGTAAATTTGCTGCTCTAACAGTGAGACTCTGATACTGATTTTCAGATATCTCAATTTGTAGCTATAGGAAAAAAGATTTTCCTTCAGGGAATGCTTAGAAACTTTTATAACTTTCATATGACATTTAAGCTGACTATTTGAGGACATCAGCCCATACCCTTGTTTTATAACAGAATGCAGCATATCTAGGAAAAACCAGTCATAATCACTATAACTTTTTAAGTCCACAAAACTCTATTAAAGTGTCAAAACACTCTCATCCAGAGCCTTACTTCATATAAACACACAATTAGCAGAATCAAATGGTGATGTTTTGTGTATCTCTATTGCCAATGCACACCAAGAACTGTCAGTTCCATCTGGATTATTGGAAAACGAGTCATCAGTGCCTATGAATCTAATTAGAGTAGAAGGTCAATTGTAAAAAGCCCATTTTTGAGATTCTATTTCTCAAGCATCACTCCTCATATCAAGTTAAATTTGTCAGGGTTCTCTAGAGAAAGAGAACCAATGGAATTTATCTGTAAATGTGAGATTTATAAAAGTGTTTCACACAATTATGTGGACATAAGGGTCCAAAACCTGTAGAGTAGGCTGTGAGTTGGCAGCTCCAACGAAGTCCTCATCAAATACCTCAGAAGAGGCTGGCTGGGTGAAGAGGAAACATAGAATCTCTCTTCTGAATTCTCTTAAATGCCTTCAGGTGATTAAATTATTAGTCACTTGGCTTAACTGAACACCATAAGTATGTGGAACCTTGAGTAGGACATGAGATTTTGTTGGTTTGTCCAGAGTGATGCCCCGATAAATCCCAAAATGATTTGAACAGTGAATAAAAAAGTGTTTGCAAAATCCCCTTCAGGGAATGGTGAGAAAGGGCAAAAATTGAACTTCCCCAAGTTGACTTCTTGATATTCTCACAAGCAGTGTGGACAACCAGAGATATAGGCTGAGCCCCCAGTTTTGGAGTTTGTTCATATGAAACTTAACCCCACAAAGGATAGGTCAAGTCTACTTAAAATTAAGCCTAAGAGTCACCCCCAAGAGAAGCTCTTTTGTTGCTCAGATGTGGCTTCTTTCTCCAGCCAACACAACAAGCAAACTTACCACCCTCCCGCTGTCTATGTGGGACATAATTCCCAGGGGTGTGGACCTCCATGGCAATATGGGACAGAAATCCTAGAATGAGCTGAGACTCAGTATCAAGGGATTGAGAAAATCTTCTTGACCAATAGGGGGAAGCGTGAAATGAGACAAAATAAGGTGTCAATGGCTGAGAGATTCCAAACAGAGTCCAGACGTTATCCTGGAGGCTATTCTTATGTGCTAAATGGAAATCATCTTGCTAGGAAAGATGTAACGGAGAGGCTGGAGAGAACTGCCTGAAAATGTAGCCATGTTTCTTGAAGATGATTGTATAATGGCATAACTTTCACAATGTGACTGTGTGATTGTGAAAACCATGTGTCTGATGCTCCTTTTATCTACCTTATCAACAGATGAGTAAAACATATGGAATAAAAATAAATAATAGGGGGAACAAGTGTAAAAATATATTTAGATTGAAATGCTAGTGATCAATGAAAGGCAGGGGTAAGGGGTATGGTATGTATGAGGGTTTTTTTATTTCTTTTTCTGAATAGACACAAATGTTCCAAGAAAGGATCATGATGATGAATATGCAACTATGTGATGATATTGTGAATTGCTGATTAATGTAGAACATAATGATCAAAAGTTAAGAATGTTTGCATTTGTTTGGTGTTTTGGTATTTTACAAAAAATTTAAAAATTAAAAAAAATTATTGGTCATTTATCACAGAAGACATTCCCCTCTGCCAACTGCAGATGTAATCAGATATGGTTGCAGCCAAGTGCTCAAGATTTAAGTCCATGAAATGTCATCACAACAACAGATAAACCAGTACTTGCTCAATGAGACAGTTGGGCACCACCACCTGGCCAAGCTGACACATGAACCTAGCCATCACAAGTATATTTGACTATGCTAGTATACTAGGTATAATAAGTTATACTACATATATACCTGTTTATATTTATATCACTAGGTATATGATTGTTTATGTTTATAGCCATATTATTTTATTATATATTGGCATTATTCCATCAGATGGACACAGCCCAAAAGTCCATCAGTGGGTGAATGGAGAAATAAACTATGGAGTATACACATGATGGAATATTACACAGATGTAAGATGGAATAAAGCCATGACACATGAAATAACATGGATGAACCTTCAGGATCTTATGATGAATGAAAGAAGCCAGGATAAAAAGGACAGATATGTATGGTCCTACTATTATAAACTATCTATAATGAGCCAACCCTGAGAATTAGACCTGAGAAAACAGGTTTTCAGGAGAGAGAAAAAGGGTACATTTGAGGCATTTGATGCTGATGTTTTACTCTACTTTTATAAGGTAGATAAAAGACTATAAGATTCAGAATTCAATACTGTTTGATAAGGTAGCATGATATTGAAATTATAATGAACAAAGCTGTGAGTATGTTTGAAAGAGGAAGGCTAGGTACATGTATGACAACAGAAGGAAAGAGAGCATAAAAACTGAGACTGAAAAACTTAGCAAAGCCTAGCATGGACAATGATGGTGATTATATTGAGAAATATAAGACAGTTTTTATATGAGAGGAACAAATTAATGTCACCATTGCACATGTTAAATATGGGATGGTATTTGGAAGAAGCACAATTAATGCAAACTAGACTCTACAGTTAAAGGTAACATGGTAATATTCTTTCACAAATTGTAACATTTGTAACAAAGGCAATATACCAAAACTAATCAAGAAAATAAAAATTGGTTCTTTGAAAAGATCAATAAAATTGTCAAACCCTTAGCTAGGCTGACTAAGAAAAAATGAGAGAACACAAGTAACTAATATCAATATTGACCTCACTGAACAAAAATGATATAAGTGGATATTATGAATATCTACACATCAACAAATTGGATAACAAAAATGAATGGTTAAATTCCTAAAAATATGCATACTGCATACACTGATTAAAGAAGACAAAAATCTCAAGAAAACAATAACTAATAGTGTGAATCAATAATCAGAAAAACTTCCCAACAAAACCGAAAGAACAGGAGCATATGTCTGCACAGGAAAATTTTACAAACATCCCAAGAAGAATGAATGTATACTGTGTGCCAAGTCTTCCAATGGCTAAAGCTGAAGGGGCTTCCTAACTTATTCTATTAGGGCAATATCACCCTAGCACCAAAGCCAAATGCATATACCACGGGAATACGAAACTACAGGCAAATATCTCCCATAGACAAGGTGCAAAATGTGACAAAAGAGCGGAAGGATATGAGAAGGAAACTGGGTTAATATACAGAAAAACTTGAAGCCTTGAAAAGACAACAGGCAGAACTTAAGTAAATGAAATGCACAGTAAATGAGAGGAAAAACACAATGGAGACATACAATAGCAGATCTGAAGAGGAGAAGAAATTGTTGGTGAACTAGAAAAAGGACATTTGAAATCCAACACCAAAAGCAGAAATAGGGAAAAGAATGGAAAAATTTGAGCAGGATCTCAAGGAACTGAAAGACAACATGAAGTTCATGAATATGTTTTATGGGGGACACAGAAGGAGAACAGAATGAAAAGGGAAGAAAGAATAATGGAGGAAATGACCACTGAAAATTTCCCAAATCTTATGAAAGGCATAAAATTACAGATCTAAGAAGTGCACTATGCCCCAAACAAAATAGATCTAAATAGACCTACTCAAAGACACGTATTAATCAAATTGTCAAATGCCAAAGTCAAAGAGAGACTTCTGAAAACAGCAGGGGAAAGCAATCCATCACATACAAGGGAAAATTTGGAAGTCTTAAATGTGGATCTCTCAGCAGAAACCATGGAGGTGATAAAGCAGTAGTATGATATATTTAAGATACTGATGGAGAAAACTTGCCAACCAAGAATTCAATATCCAACAAAACTCTCCTTGAAAAACATGGACGAGTTTAACATTTTTACAGGTAGGAGAAACTGAGAGAGGTCATAAATTAAGCCACGAACTACAAGAAATACTAAAAGGAGCACTACTGGCAGATAGAAAATAGAAGTTTGGAGAAGAGTGTAGAAATGAAGGGTATCAGAAAGGGTAACTAATACGGTAAAAGAAAAAAATTAAGATATAGCATATAAAATCCAAGTGACAAAATGAGTGAACAAGGAAATATCTTTGTTATAACACTAAAATAAAAGGATTAAATTCCCTAATCAAAAAGCATGGATTGTGAGAATGGATAGAAAAACAGGGCCCAACTATAAGCTCTCTATTTGAGGTAAATACAATTTCAAATGAAAACAATTAAAGGGACAAAGAAGAGTAATATGTATTATCAAAAGTGACAATCCATCAGGAAGATATAACAATCATAAATATTTATGCACTGAGCCAGAATGCCACCAAATGAATGAGAAAAACTGGCACACTGAAGAAAAGACACCTCTACAGTAATAGTTGCAGACTTCAATACACAGCTCTCATCAATGGATAGAATATCTAGAAAGAGAAGCAACACAGAAACATATTTTGAGCAATATGATAAATGAAGTAGACTTAACAGCCATGTACAGAACATTGTACTCCAGAAATGCAGGATACACATTTTTTCTAAGTGCTCATGGATAATTCTCCAGGACAGACCAAATTGGGTTACAAAGCAGGTCTCAATAAATTTGGAAATATTAAAATTATACAAAGCATTTTATCACATCATAATGGAATATAGTTGGAAATAAAAAACAGAAGGTTTGAAAATTCACAAATATATGGAGGCTAAACAACACATCCCTAAACAATTAGTCAATCAAGGAAAAAATCAGTAAATATAAACAGAGGAAATTGAAAATGAGCAAGAATATATCAAAACTTATGGGGCACAGCAAAGATAGGGCTAAAGGAAAACATTTTGCCCTAAATACCTACATTAAAGGAATAAAGAGCCAAAATTGAGGATGTAGCAGCTCACCTGGAGGAACAAGAATACCAAACTAACCCCAAAGCAAACAGAAGGAAAGGAATAATAAAGATTAAAGCAGAAAAGCATGAAATTTATAACATGAAACATTAGAGAGTTAATAAAAACAGATGTTGGTTTTTTGAGAAGATAAATGCAATCTATGGATCCTAAGCAAGGCTGACAAAGAAGAAAAGAGGGAGGATGTAAGAAATAAAATAATAAATGGGAGTGGGGGGCATAACTACTCTCAAAAGAAATAAAATAGAAATTGAGAGGATAAAATGAGCAACAATATCCCAGCAAATTAGACACCTTAGATGAATGGACAACTTCTTAGTAAAGCACACACAATCAACATTGAATTGAAAAGAAATGAAAGACCTCAACAAAGCAATCACAAGTAAGACACCTACCAGTCATCAAAACAGCCCCAAAAAGAAAAGTCCAGGAACAGATGGATTCACATATGAATTTCATGAAGCATTCAAGAATTAGAACCACCCCACAAAGGATAAGCTAAGCCTACTTAAAATTAGGCCTAAGAGTCACCCCCAAGAGAACCTCTTTTGTTGCTCAGATGTGGTCTATCTCTCTCTCAGCCAACACAGCAAGCAAACTCACCATTTTCTCACTCTCTATGTGGGACACGACACCAAGGGGTGTAAACCTCCCTGGCAACATGGGACAGAAATCCTGGAATGAGCTGAGACTCAGCATCAAGGGATTGAGATAATCCCTAGAATGAGCTGAGACTCAACATCAAGGAATTGAAAAAACCTTCTCAACCAAAAGAGGGAAAGGTGAGATGAGACAAAATAAAGTGTCAATGGCTGAGAGATTCCAAACAGAGTCGAGAGGTTATCCTGGAGGTTATTATGCATTGAATAGATATCACCATGTTAGTCAAGATGTAATGGAGAGGCTGGAGAGAACTGCCTGAAAATGTAGAGCTGTGTTCCAGTAGCCATGTTTCTTGAAGATCATTGTATAATGACAGAGCTTTCACAATGTGACTGTGTGATTATGAAAACCATGTGTGTGATGCTTCTTTTATCTACCTTATCAAAAGATGAGTAAAACATATGGAATAAACATAAATAAGAGGGGAACAAGTGTAAAAATAAATTTAGATTGAAATGCTAGTGATCAATGAAAGGGAAGGGTAAGGGGTATGTTATGTAATTTTTTTTCTGTTTTCTTTTTCTGAATTGATGCAAATTTTCTAAGAAATGATCATTTGATGAATATGCAACTATGTGATGATACTGTGAATTACTGATTATATATGTAGAATGGAATGATCGTATGTTAAGAATGTTTGTTTCTTTGCTGTCATATTTCTTTAAAAATTTAAAAATTAATGAAAAAATTTTTTAAAGATGGTGAGGACTGGATGAGGGCAGCATGAGCAGAGAGGCACACGCAGGAATGAAGTCAAATAGAGGACCAGATGCTAAGACAGAATCTGTGAGACTTGGTAATAATGAATGTGGGTTCAGAAGAGATGAGCTAAGAGGTTGACAAGGGGGTTGGTTTGGGCATCTGCATGAGGGCTAGCATCCTTCATGAATAAGGGATGGCTGGCCAAGGAGTGTATTTTATGAGAAATTATAATGAGCATGTGCTTAGGATCATATAAACAGTCTGGACACAGAGTGATCACAAGGCCCCATAAATGTGATGAGTCATCATTGAATGAGATGAAACTAACAGTACAGACTTCTAAATCCTGAGGAAATTACAGTGGTTAAAATAATGTGTCTCCACTTGGACCAGCCTATCTTTATGGTTCCCATCATCAAAGACATCATAAGGATCCTTGACCTTGAACTGCCCAAATTTGGTTACACATGTTCAAACTTGAGTTGTCCAGAATCTTCTCTCCAGTCCCTTTCCTAACCATGGGAAAGAACAGGTTTCAGAAGCAATTTAAACATCAGATTAGAAATAGTAAGTGGATTAGGAATTAGAAGTACTTAATATATTAACAGTCATGGTTCTAAATACCATCTATTCTGGCATGACTGCTACCCACATCTCTCCAGCCCAAATGTTACCTCACAGTCCAAAATCATGTCTCCAGAATGTCCAAGACCTGAGTCTAACCTGCCCAACCCATGCCCTGGCCTCCTCTCCAAACCTGCTCCTCCTTTCTCTTTCTTTGTTGTATGTAAAGGGATTCCATCCTGATAGGTATTTGGCCCAAAGTTTGGGGTCTTATTTGACTACCTTCTTTATACTTCACAGCCATTCTTCATGACCCTCCCTCATCTGACACTTTTCCTTAGTGTCTTCCTTTTTCTTTGGTCAAAGCCACCTTCATCTCTGACAGGATGACTATAATTGCATCATAGATGTATTCCTTCTTCTTTAACCCTACAGTTCCTTTATATGTGAAAAGCATGTGTAGTTTAATTTTTCAGTGTTTTATGTGCATGAATTAAGGAAAATCACTTCTATATGCATATTGTAAAATGTACTCACCATGGTCATCAGTTATACTATAATTTGCTGAC
The DNA here is from genome assembly GCA_004026745.1 of Myrmecophaga tridactyla. NCBI lineage: Eukaryota > Metazoa > Chordata > Mammalia > Pilosa > Myrmecophagidae > Myrmecophaga > Myrmecophaga tridactyla. The sequence goes on along the minus strand of PVIY010041848.1, from coordinate 6,534 downwards.
CTTTTTTCTTCTGATCCTATCAATTCCTGAGAGAGTTATATCAAATTTCCTTATTTAGATTTTGGCTGTTCATTTTCATATTTTAGCTCTATCAGTTCTTAAAGCCATGAATGCAGGCTCAAACCAAAGTTAATTTGGCATGCTTTTCCTGGAATTGATACACTATAGCTTCAGGAAAAGACACTCAATTTTGGCTACATGGTTGTGAATGTTTGTTTTACTTTGCATTGATTACCATTTTTTATGTTCCTATGGTATGTTGCACCTGTAGTGCCAACTTCCTTGATGTCTCATATGAACTCTACAATAAACCAAATATAGTTCTTGAATTCAATTTGACAGTTTTATAAAATAGAACATGTACATTTAATGTAATTCTGAGAATCTTACATTTTAATCTACCTTCTTTCCATGTAGTTTCTATTGGTTACATACTGTTTTTTGTTTATTCTCTAAAGGATGCCTTCTATAGCACTCATTATTCATTTTTGAGGTTGTGTATACAGGAATCTTCAAATCACCATATGTCCTGCATTGCTCATTTCCTGAGCAACTATCACAGCTAATGTAGGTGCCAAAACCTACCATAGAAGAGAATGGGCTAACCGACTCCTATCCTCAAACATGGCTATGAAAATCCCTTACTTCCTTTCTAATAGCTGCAGGTAGCAAGGGGAATAACTGAGGGTTTAGCTAAAAGGAGGCAGCAAATATATGAGGATTGGACAAAAGAATGGCTGTGTCCAAACACAGCTAATAGATAAAATGTGCATGTTTAGTGCAAACAAAACTGTCCCAGTTAAACACAAAAAGTCACTAAAAGTCAAAGACCTTGAGTGCAAACAACTTCTAGGCAGCTGTTTACACCTAAAATAAATATGAATGAGCAATCAGGAACAGTTGATCTATGAGGAAAATGTACAATGAGAGATGGAGAGCAAAACGTATATACCTATGGGTGGAAGTTAGTGATGAAAAGATACAATAAATAGAGTGAATATAAGAATAAAATGATTGATGTCTTTAAGGTTATAAAGAAAATATTGAATGAATTTAAATCTGTGTATATGCTTATACATATATACATATATGCATGTACATATATGTGTGTGTGTACATATGTGCATGTATACATACATATATATCTGTATATGTCTCCATCAACATGTTTATATGTATAGAGTGGATGTTGCATCCACCACTACCCAGAAACCACACTGACAGGCTATTGCCTTCATGTCCTGGCTCTCTTGAAGCTAGAGGTAAGGGAAGTCCATTCACCCACACTTCAAGGCATATAAACAAATTCAGCATAATTTGTGCTCCATGGAAAAGACACCCTGAAACACAATTCCATTGAAATACCATATTAGGGTTCCCTTTCCCCACTAGCACAAAAGGTCTCAGGGCAAAATGTTCACTTAGCAGTGCTGTGAAATCACTACCCTGGAGCATCTCATCTTCCTTGGAGAGCCAACTGAAAAATGACTCTTTCCCTTAAAACTGATCAATTTGTGATAAATTGTACTGTCATTGTGATGAGTGAATGAGAAAAGGCAAATAAAATGCCTAGCTGTACTGTAATTCCAAGGTCTAGGTTAAGCAGTCAGGCTAATATTTTCAGAGGTTCAGAGAAAACATACATTTTTACTTTTTTTTTTTTTTTTGCATGGGCAGGCACCAGGAATTGAACCCGGGTCTGCAGCATGGCAGGCTAGATCTCTGTCTGCTAAGCCACCATGGCCCACCTTTTTGCATGAAAACATACATTTAAATGGGCTGAGAAATTCTGCTGTAGCAGACAGCACCTGTTTTCCCAAGCCATTGCCTCTCACACCAGGCAGGACCCTATTTATTCCAGCCATTTCCCTTTGAATAGTCTCCGTTGCCCTGGAAACAGTTGAAACTGCACACAGACAGGATACTTGCCCCAGGAATGGCTTAAACTGAACATAGTCAGGGTAAGAAAAGTTCCTGTTGAGACCCCTCCCCTTCTGTACATCAGTCCATAGCCAAGCATTTCCCTTATAACCCCTTTTGGGAGCTCAAACTTTCAGAGGCTACTCAGCTGAGCCCTATGGCCATAGACAAATAAAACCTACTTCGTGAAACTTTGGAACCTATTCTGTGTAATGTTCCTGGAGGCTTGCTGCCTTGTTCCTCATTTTGTGAAACATTTCTAGGGGTTCATCCAGGATCAAGAAGCCAGTGATATTCTTACATCCCTCAACCACAATGGTGTCTCCCAGATTGGAGACCCAATAGAATCCAGGGCTGACAATGGGGTTTTTCCCCATCTTTTGAATTCCTGATCTCCCCAGCAAGGGCACACATCATCACTGGAGTAATGACAGATCCAAGACATTCTCAGGAACAGATTCCTGGGAGAACCACCCATCTGATTAGTACACACCAAGGTGCATCATTTTCAGTCCATTTGTAAAAGGCTAGGGGAGCCTGAGTGGATAGGGAGCCTGATCACCTCCCAGAGACTCTCCAAGGACCAGTCTCCAGTTGGAGGACCAAGGGAAATAGAAGTCTTCAGGTTTGGTTCCAGGAAGGGCAGTGTGTGTGTGTGTGGGGTGTTGGAGTGCGTGCATGTGATCATGTGAGTGAGAGGAAGTCCTAGGCCATATGAGCTGAACACCAGGCCACAAATAAGTTCAGACCCTGTGGTTCCTGCAACACTGATAAGCACCAGGCCAGACCTCATGAAGCAACAGTTTGTCCAAAACCCTTTGTTGTTTGTCTGTAAGCCCTCTCCCTAATCGTTGGCACTGCAGATATGGGAGAGGAAGTCAGTAAGACACCATTAAGGGTGCATGATGTCCAACTTTAGGAAGGCTTTTACTGATGATTGGAGAGTCAAGCTGAGCTGCACCTGACTTAGGAAACTGTGTGAATTAGAACTGACTACTATTGGGAAGGATAAAAAGAAATTTTCTTGTATTACACCTTATCATTCATCTGTCCTATAAATTAAAATTTTCACATTTCAGAGTAAGAAGGGAACATCTGTGTAGGGTTTTAAAAATTCATCTCATTAAACAAAAAGGCTTGTAACAATGTTGGAGCCCCAAGAAGAGGTCATGAGAATCAAAATAGCACAGGTGCTTTCCCAAAGCCACTATGTGGACACCTTTCTCTGTCTGATGGTCTGCCCACCAGCATTGGGCCTGGGGCTTATAAAATGGCTGGACTTCTGCTGTGCTTCAGCTTCCTGAATGTCTACATTCATGCACTCAAGCATGCTGGGAGAGTCACTGAGAAGAGGTGATGCAAAGGAGTTACTCCCATTGGCTGGAGTTCTTCTGCTTTTTCCTCTCAGTCACTTCAACTGATGATTTCCATTGAGAGTTCCACCTTCAATCAAAGGATATTGGACTTCCAGGGACACATCCAGAAATGTGGCGTAGTCTCTCCACAGAAACTGAATAGTGTGGCTTTGCCTAAACTAAGGCTCTAATACTTAAGAACTTAATGATATACTTTAAGAGACTTCTTAGGGACATACTGACATGTTTATAGGTATTTGTTTGCATTTATTTGTTTCTGTATTGATGTTAATATTTTTGAATTCATACATATATACATATGTCAGCATTATAATTACTAAGTATATGCCATTAGCAGTGAGCATTCTAGAAACTGAAGCAACATTCATTTTCCAGGATACATTCCCAGCATTCCTGACATAATTAGATGTATTTACTGAAAAACATATTATCTGAAGAATTTCTGAAACAATGACAACTGGGAATAGATGTCTTTTTCTGAGGTACATTATACTTACAGATTTCTCCTTTCATGAGAAATTCTACTCACTGCTTCAGAGCCAGAGCATACTATGGAAATTTTATGTCTATTAATAACCTGCCCAGGGATAAGGACACTGATTTGATCAGTTATCATCTTCAGCCAAGAGGATGATGTACATGATGTCCCTCATTACAAAATGCTCTTAAGAGAATTAAGCAGCAAAGGAAAACATCCACCTTACAATATGGTTCAAAGCTTTTGGTACAATACATCCAGAAACAAAGAAGGATGTTGTATTAGTTTGCTACTGGTGCTGGAGTGCAATATAACAGAAATGGAACAGCTTTTATGGGGGAATTCTTTATGCTACAAGATTACAGTTCTAAGTCCATGAACATGTCCAAATTAAGGCACCAACAAAAGGTTACCTTCACTCAAGAAAGGCTGATGCCATCCAGAACACCTCAGCTGAGAAGTGTCAGCTGAGAAGACATGTAGCTGATATCTGAAGGTCCTTGTTAGTGGTCCCATTGCTTCCAGCTTCTGATACCAGTGTTGTCCCTTTTTAAGCATCTGTGGGACTTGACCTGTCTCCTCCAGCTCACAGTTCTGGCTTCTGGCTTGCTTAGCATCTCGTGAGAAGGCACATGTTAATATTTGCTGGGCTTTGCCTTTTTCTAAGCATCTGCTCTCTGTGTGGACACTCCAAGCATCTCCAAACATCCATGTCTCTGTCAGCTCTGAAGCATCTGTTCTCCAAGCATCTGCATCTGAGGTATCTCCAAAATATTTACCCTTTTAAAGGACTTTAGTAAACTAATCAAGACTCACCTTTAATGGACAGAGTCACAACTCCATCTCATCCAAAGGTCACATCCACAATTGGTAATGTCACATCTCTGTAGATATAATCTAGTCAAATTTCACCCTAAAATATTGAATAAAGATTCAAAGAAATGGCTGCTCCCAAAAGATTGGTTCAGGATTAAACATGTCTTTTCTGGGGTACATAGTAATTTCAGACCAGTACAAATATATATCCCATTTAGAATATGTCAAAAACAGAAGACAAAGAATCTTGAGGCTCAGAGCCAAAACACAGGGATAAAATGTTCAAAATATATCCTGTTAGCTCATAGAAGATCTGACTATAGGTTTAACAGGTAAAGATTTCTGTAGTTAAAAGCTTCTGCAGTTAAAGAATTAGCATAAGAAAAACAGTTGATGTTATTACAAAAATAAGAGGTTATCAAAATGCCCAGTGCAAGACTCAAATAAGACAAAAAGACAAAAACATTGCAGAGTCAATGGTTCTTTTTTCCATGAAACCTTTAAGTGCAGTCTCAAAATTAATGTTTGCCTCTGAAAATCCAGACACAGTGATGAGAAAATATGAATTAAAAATCATATTTAAAACAACATCTTAAAGATGGAAGGGGTTTCAGAAATCATCCATTTTACCCACTCACTCTATTGAATACTATAGTTGAGAAATATAAAATGTTTATTGTAGTCATAAGAATACAAAGTGCCTACCTTCTAAGCCATGATAAAATATTATGTTTTACCATCCTCCAATAACAGGAACTAAAATCCTTGGGAAAATAACTGTTCGAGGGCTCAGGCAGGAAACATACAAGATGAACTTGGAGCATGTTGTAGTGCCAGAATATTAGAAAATGCTCAAAAAAAAAAAAGGATGGGGACATGTCCAAAGTACACAGGAGGGGAAAGCCATGGTGGCTCAATAGGCAGAGTTCTCACCTGCCATGCCAGAGATCCCGGTTTGATTCCCATTGTCTGCCCATGCAAAAAAAAGTACACATCAGTCTAATAGGAAGAATTCCTGAGGGCCAAAGCTGAAACAATGTAAGCTACAAAATAAATATCATGGTATTGGATGAAAAACTGGTGTGGATTAAATTGAGTCCCTCCCCATAAAAAAAAAGACATATTCAAATCCTAATCCCCAGTATCTTAAAATGTATACTTACAAATAGGCTGCTACTGCTGGAATTAGGTAACTTGAAATGAGGTTGTAATGGAGTAAGGTGATAATCCCAAATGACTGCGGTCCTTATAAGAAGAGAAAATTTGGACACAGACAGACAGAGGGACCATGGGACACTGAGGCAGAGAATGTTATGGATTACTGGGAATATACTCATAGAAGTCAGGAGAGATACATGGGGCATATTTTCTTCTAGTGCCTTCAGAGGAAGCCTGGCCTTGTCAACCCCTTTATTTCAGACTTTTAGCCTCCAAAATTGTGAGACAATATATTTTGTGTTTTAAGCCTCCAATCTTATGGTACTTTGTTATGGAAGCTCTAGGATACTAAGGAACAATCCAAATTATAAAATAAATAGACATGAGTACATACCAATACAAATAAATGATTAAATAAATAAATGGAGGAGAAAAGCCAGATCTTCCTTAGAGAAACATTCCAATAATATATGTAGATATCCTTTCCTCCATTTTAAGAGGTAAACTTAGAGACCTACTTCAAAAGATTAGATGAGGGAAAGTTAAAATTAGTAACTTTACAGTGCAGAAACCTGGCCAACAAAGAAATCAATGTTAGCATCAACAGTGATACATCAGCTCAATAACATTTCCCCCAATGTGATGTGATGTGAAGAGTACTCCACTTATGGAATATTTTTCCATGAAACCTGTAAGCCCAGTCTAATCATGAGAAAATCATTAGACACAGTGAAGTTGAAGGGCATTCTACAAAATACCTATCTAGCACTCTTCAAAACTAACCAG
>PVIY010041847.1:0-21362 GCA_004026745.1 Myrmecophaga tridactyla | reverse complement strand
TGACATTCTGATTATTAAATGTCTTGGAGTATGTCTATTTGGATCTGTTCTCTTTGGGGTACGCTGTACTTCTTGGATCTGTAATTTTAAGTCTTTCATAAGAGTTGGGAAATTTTCAGTGATAATTTCCTCCATTAGTTTTTCTCCTCCTTTTCCCTTCTCTTCTCCTTCTGGGACACCCACAACACGTATATTTGTGCGCTTCATATTGTCCTTCAATTCCCTGAGTCCCTGCTCATATTTTTCCATTTTTTTCCCTATAGTTTCTGTTTCTTGTCGGATTTCAGATGTGCCATCCTCCAGTTCACTAATCCTATGTTCTGTGTCTCAAAATCTACCATTGTAGGTTTCCATTGTTTTTTTCATCTCTTCTACCGTGACTTTCATTCCCATAAGTTCTGTGATTTGTTTTTTCAGACTTTCGATTTCTTCTTTTTGTTCTTTCCTTGCCTTCTTTATATCCTCCCTCAATTCATTGATTTGGTTTTTGATGAGGTTTTCCAAATCTGTTCGTATATTCTGAATTAATTGTTTCAGCTCCTGTATCTCATTTGAATTGTTGGTTTGTTCCTTTGACTGGGCCATATCTTCAATTTTCCTAGTGTGATTTGTTATTTTTTGCTGGTGTCTAGGCATTTAATTACCTTAATTAGTTTATTCTGGAAATTGCTTTCACTTCTTTTACCTAGGGTTTTCTTGCTGGATGAATTTGTTGTCTATCTGTTCTTTGACATTCAGTTCAGCTTTATCTGGACCTCTAGTTTAGGTTTTGTTTAACAGAGGAGAATTTTTCAATTCTTGTTTTTTTGTTTCTTGCACTGCTTGTATGGTACCTTTTTTCCCCCCACACTTAGGAGAGTTTGCTTAGGTATTATAGACCCCAGCCAGATTTCCCAGACCAAACTGGCCTCCTATCAGGAGGAAAGAGTCACCTGCATGTGTTCCCTGAGGGTGAGACCCAGCAGGTTGAAAGACTTTCCTTTGAAGTCTCTGGACTCTGTTTTTTGTATCCTGCCTAGCATGTGGTGCTTGTCTGCCTGCAGGTCCCACCAGCCTAAGATGATGTGGTAACTTTAACTTTGGCAGACTCTCCCTGCTGAGAATGTGGTGGAGACAGAGGAAAGGTTGTAGGCTGGTTTTAATGGCTTCAAATTACCAAGCCCTGGGGTCTGAATTCCTTGATGGAGGGATTCCACCTGAGTTGGCCTCCACCTCTCCCCTGGGAAAGGCAAAGGCTCCAGACAAGCTCTCAGACAACCTTGTTTCTGCCTATTCTGAGGCAATTGCAGCCTGAGAAGTCCTGCCGCTGAATCCAGAGGCAGTTGAGCCTTTGTAGAAACACAGCCACTAAAACCTCTGTTTCCTTTTTTTTTTTTCCTTTTTCCCTCAGCCCTGCCCCCTCGACTCCGGGGCAAAAATGAGTGACCTCTGCTTTGACCAGGTTCACCTGAGCTGGGGACCTATTTTTAGTAGTCACAACTTGTTAATTAATTCCACAATTGGCATTTAGTTGGGCTCAGCCCCTGCTGCTGGTAAAGTCCCTTTCCTGTCCCCTCTGGGAAGCAGCCTGTGGGGTAGGGGTGCCGGCCACCGTGGCTTGGGGAACTCACAGTTCTGGGAGTGCTTGCAGCCAGTCCAGACTGGGGTACGCTGTGTGTCCGGTCACTGACGTGGCCCAGGAGCTGTTCTGTACTGTTTCTGGTTATTTAGTAGTTTTTCTGGAGGACGAACTCAAATGCGCACATTGTTAAGCCGCCATCTTGACCCCAGAAGTACCTTTAGTGTCCAGGAATTAACTTTTTAATAAATGTTTTTGATGTCTTCTGTTTTGGGGACACCATACATAGTAATCAGTTGTAAGTGAATTAAATATTCAGATGATAAAGAAAAAGGATAAAGCTTTTAGAAGATAGTACAGAGAATTCTCTATTCTAATTTGCCTAATATACCATTTTTTATTTCAGTGACGTTACCCTGTTTAAATTATTTAAAGAAATTGTCAAACATGAAAAAATTGATGGAAGTATACAATGAATATCCATGTACCTACCACTTACATTCTTCAATTAACATTTTTACTTATTTTATGACATTAATGACTGTCTAAAAGCACTTTGAGAAAAGATTTTTTTTTAATTTCTCTTTGATTCTTTTTCCAATCCACTGGTTCTGTGCTGCCCTGTCCTGCCCCTATAATGTTTCACTTTTGCCTTTTGGTTTCTATTCCTGCCTTTTTCCTTTTGAACATTTGAAATGTTCTTACTTCATACTTTCTTTCAAATCTTCAGTTATCTTTAGTTCTTGATACATATTTTTATAGTTTATTGCTTCTTCTGGCTTTTTCATAGCAGTTTGTCTCTTACGTGGTTTGCAATTTTTAATTGGCATCTCATCCTGTGAGGGAGTTCCTCATATTCTAGATTTTAGATGGATTTCTGGGAAAGTTCCATACGTACCTTTGCCAGAGCCCCATATTTTCCACTGAATATGGAACTATTTTAAAATGTTAATACCTAAAGTAAGGGTTTCTGTTGTGAGTAGGAAATGTGAATTCTTTAGGTTTCATGAATGCCTCAGATCTGAGATTCCAACTTCTTGAACATGGCTCTTTCCGTTTATACTCTGATAGATGGTTAATTTCTTACTGCTTTCAGTAGACAGAGGACAAAGAAATAATGAAGTTTTTCTAGTTTCCATTTCATGGATGATAACAGCCCTTCATAGCTCTGAACTCTTTTCAGGTAGAGCTTAGTTAGCTTTCTACCCTGTAGGGTCCTGAGGCCTCAGGCACCTGGGGTTTAACCTTTCCTTTTTTTTCTGCTTGGGCAGGCACCGGGAATCGAATCTGGGTCTCTTGTATAGCAGGCAAGAACTCTGCCGCTGAGCCACCGTGTCCCACCCTACCCTTTCTTATTTTTGAGCTCTGTTTAATCTGGAATTATATCCAAAATTATAATATTTCCTTTCCTATTCTCTTCCTATCCCTCTCGTTATTCCCTCTTTAGTCCATTTAGGCTTCCTTTTGTGCTTTTCACTGAACCACTTTATTCAAGATCGCCAAACATCTGTATTGACTAAATCCATTCTGCCTTTTAAAATTCCCATTTTTATGTATTTTGTGAATACAATTGACTACTTGTTCTTTTTTTAAATTCTTTTTATTTATGAAATAGAACCACATACAAACACAAGCATTCTTACCATGTGATCATTCCATTCTTGTTATATAATCAGTAACTCACAATGTCATCATATAGTTGTATATTCTTCATCATGATCATTTCTTAGAACATTTACATCAGTTCAGAAAAAGAAATAAAAAGAAAATAGAAAAAAATTCATACAGACCATACCCTTTACCCCTCCCTTTCATTGATCACTAGCATTTCAATCTACTAAATTTATTTTAACAATTGTTCCCCCTATTATTTATTTATTTTTAATCCATCTGTTTTACCGTCTGTCGATAAGGTAGATAAAAGGAGCATCAGACACAAGGTTTTCACCATCACACAGTCACATTGCGAAAGCTATATCGTTATACAATCATCTTCAAGAAACATGGCTACTGGAGCACACCTCTATATTTTCAGGCACTTCCTTCCTGCCTCTCCATTGCACCTTAACTAAAAAGGTGATACCTGTTTAATATGTAAGAATAACCTCCAGGATAACCTCTCGACTCTGTTTGGAATCTCTCAGCCATTGACACTTTATTTTGTCTCATTTCACCCTTCCCCTTTTTGGTCGAGAAGCTTTTCTCAATCCCTTGATGCTGAGTTTCAGCTCATTCTAGGATTTCTGTCCTACGTTGCCAGGAAGGTCCACACCCCTGGGAGTCATGTCCCACATAGAGAGGGGTGGGGGCAGTGAGTTTGCTTGTCATGTTGGCTGAGAGAGAGAGAGGCCACATCTGAGCAACAGAAGAGGTTCTCTTGGCCTAATTTTAAGTAGGCTTAGCCTATCCTTTGCGGGATTAAGTTTCATGTGAATAAACCCCAAGATTGGGGGCTCAGCCTATTGCTTTGGTTGTCCCCACTGCTTGCTGTTTTAAAACATTCTCTTTCTTGTTTTGGTAATTTTATACTTTTCTAGGTTTCTTCCTATCTTTCTTGCTACTTCTGTGCAGTTTCCTTTGTTGGCTCCTTATCTTCTGCCTGAACTTTAGATGTTAGAGTTCCTCAAGTTCAAACCTGGCCCGTGTTTTTCTGTCTGCAGCCTGTCCCAAGGTGCTAGTATTCTCATGCCACCATGTTTCATCATCTTTCAGTGGCTTTTATCCTGTATTTTCATTTAAATATTCATTAGAAACCTTCCCTAATCACCCAATTTAGTAGATCCTGCACACTTTCTCTATTTTGCAGCACCCTCTTCTATAACTTGTAATTATAAATGTTTGTTTGCTCTCATATATTGTCTGACTACTAAACCGAAAAGTCCATGAGAAAAGGAACTCTTTCTTCTGTGTCTGCTAATATATATCTGGCATCCAGCACAGTGCCAGGCACATCATATTCAATAAATACTAGTTGACTAAAATTCTTTGAAGTATTGGCGAAAGTGATATTTATTTGGTGTGCTGTCTAAAATACAGATATTTTAGGGAGTATGTTTTATTATTTTTAAAGTAAAAGTCACACTATCAAGTGAATAATAAATGAAATACCAATAATTCACAGCCTCATAAGAAGATTTATTATATTTTGGTACCCTCTAGGCACTCCTCCACCCCCAGCACCCCCAAAAAATTCTTTCCAATGTGAGCTCTTTGAGGTGTTAGGCAAGAATTACTTCTTGTCATTTTATTAGAATATTTACTTAGAAATCTGTTAACCTCAAACTCTAGTATTTCTGAAATCTTGAACTTAAAAATATCTTATTATGTAACCGCAACCTCTTTCTCTTCCTACTGTTGCTCTTTTTCTTGGGTGCATGGTCCGGGACTCGAACCCAGGTCTCCCACAGGAAAGGCAGGCCTTCTAACCACTGAACTACCCGCCTGCTGTCACTCTTTATTCTACTGTATTTTTTCTTAAGCTTCACTTGATCTTGAAATTTTGACTTTAGCCATTTAGCCCCTCAATTTATATTCCTTTTCCTCTCTAGCCTCAAAAATTCATTTTGACTTCTCTTAGCACTTTCATCCCACCTTGCATCCCATCCAGTCCTTCTGCTGTACTTACTCATCAAAAGCCTATCCCCAGTCGATTAAAATACTTAGATTTCATATTTCTACATCCTTTCCACAGTGCAGTGTGGGAGTACTGCTATTCTCATTGGACCCTCAGAGCTGCCAAGTGGTAGTTTTATATGTCATCCCCTCCTAGTCACCTCAGCTGTGATTCTAAAACCCTGGTTCTCATGCCTTCATCTTTCCTCAGCTACCCTTGTTCGGTCTCCACCATCTCCACCCTTCCTCACTCTTACTAGAAAACTTAAAGAAAATGAGAACCATCAGGTGAAAGTTCTTCCAACTACCTTTAGTACCCTGTATCAAACTTCGTCCATCTACTCCCATCCTTAAATATTTCTCTCTTATTGCACCATCTGCAAATAATAACCCTGACCTACATTTTGAATTTCAGACCCTAACTCTCTCTGTTTTATTGGGGACCTCACACTTCTTTATTGTATTGGCAACGTTTCTCTTTACTCATTCTTTTCTTACCACCAGTAAACATGCTTGAACATGTATTGTGTGTAGGGGCAACCCTAAAAACTAAAAACATAAAAAAGCAACAGCACGCTCTAATGATCCCATATCCCTATAACTAATTTCTCTTTTTGCTTGTCTTTAGAACCAAAATTCTTGGAGAATTGTCTCTTCTACTCACTGCCTCCTTTTCATCACCTTCCATTCTTTTATTTTTTTTTCTATTTCATTAATGTCAGAGTTTTATTTGTGCATAGTTTCAAAGTCAAATAGCTCTACAAAGCTTTTCTTTTTAAATGCAGTTTTATTGAGATATACTGACATCATGCAAACCATCTGAGGAATATAATCACTGGCTCGCAGTATCATCACATAGTTATGCATACATTCAATCCCATGATCAATTTTGGAACATTTTCATTACTCCAGTAAAGCAATAAAGATAAAAAGGAAAACCCAAATCCTCCATATCCTTTATCCCTTCTCCCCTATTATTGACCATAGTATTGGTGTAGTACATTTATTACTGTTGATGACAGAGTATTAAAATATTACTGTTAACTGTAGTCCATAATTTGCAATGATACATTTTTTTCCATATACCCTTCTATTATTAACTCCTTGTAATAGTGTCATAAATTTGTTCTAACTCATGAAAGAACTTTTTTAATATTTGTATACTTATGATCATGGACATTATCTGTTTCAAGATTCACTGTGTTATATATACATTCTCATGTTTTAACCTCCAGCTTTTCTCCTGCTAACGTATATGACTCAAAACTTTCTACCACACTCACACACCATTCAGCACTCTGTAAGGCTTTTAACAGAAAAAACAAAAGCAAAAATTGCACTCCCACTTGACATTCTTGGTATTTTATTAAATATTAATAGGGCATGTTTAAAATATGTATAAGATATGAAGAATAACTGCAAACATTTTTATATTTTCTACTCAGTTTAAGAAAAAGAACATTAGCTTTATCTTTATGATCCTGTTCCACTGCATTTCTTCATCCCTCAGAGTTAGTAAACACTATCTTGAATTTTGTGTTTATCATTTTCTTGCCCTTTTTTTTGTAGATTTTCTTTTTATTGATTTAAAATTCATATAACCTAAAATTCACCATTTTAATTCATTGCTTTTTGGCATACTTATAGTCCTATACAACTATTACCACTATTCAACTCTGGGACATTTCTGTCACCCTAAGGAGAAACCCTGTACCTTTTAGCAGTCGTTCCCAATTCCACCCTTCCCCTGGTAACTACTAATCTACGTTCTGTCTCTATGGATTTCCCTATTCTAGACATATCATATAAATGGAATCATGCAGTATGTGACCTGTCATGTCTAACTCTTTGATTTAGCATAATGTAGATTCATCCATGTTTGGTTTCTGCTGCATTTTCCTTCATACAATTTCTGTAAAAAAGTTTAAGTTCTCTTATGCTTTAATTTTTTTTCTTTAGTGTCTGGGTTATATCTTTTACCTAGTTCTGAAAATGGAGTTTGTAGGGTTGTTTTCCATTTACCTTTTTTTTTTTTTTTTTAACATGGGCAGGCACCAGGAATTGAACCCGGGTCCTCGGGCATGGCAGGCAAGCATTCTTACTTGCTGAGCCACTGTGGCCCGCCCTACCATTTTGTTTTTGTGAGCTATCCAAGAAGTAAAAGAAAATTGTTTTCCTATTTTATCACATTCATGCCAGAAATCCTACTTTGTTTTCTACATTAGTAATTGTGTCATCTTGAAATAATGACATTTCAGTGTCATCCTTTAATAAATCTTGCATTGCACGTTTTTTTCCTGTTTCTTGTCTTAATGTGTTGGTTAGAAGCTCATTGTTTAGTTGCAGTGTTGATAGTGGGCATTCTTTTCTTACACTTATTGTCAGAGAATGTGTATAATGTTTGCCATGTAAATTTTTTGTATATAGCCTTTATTGATTTAAGGAAGTTTCTTGTATTCTAAGTTTAAGAGTTGTATATTTTTAATGAATTTGATGATGATTTTTAGCAAACCAGTTTTTCTCTCTGTCAAGATGTTCATATAATTTTTTCCCCTACCATTATGTGATAAATTATATTAATTGTTTTTGGAACTAATGATCCATGTATTCATGAGATAAACCAGCTTGGTCATTGATGTTATGTTTTTTTTTTAACATGGGCAGGCACCAGGAATCGAACCTGGTTCTCCGGCATGGCAGGCGAGAACTCTGTCACTGAGCCATCATGGCCCTCCTTGATGTTATCTTTTTATGTATTGATGAATTTAGATTACTGATACTTTGTTTGGGAACTGAATCTTTATTCATGAGGTCAATATCAGCCTTGCTACATTCTTACCTTCTAATGCTTGTGAGGTTTTGATATCAGATTTTAGAAGCCTCATAAAGTTAGTTGGTGATTATTTCTTCTTTTTCTCAGGTCTTATATAGTATAGGCTTTATATTATATATAAAAATATGTAATAATTTAGGCAAATTTGAAATTATTTTTTCTTGAAGGCCCTTAAAATTGCCTGAGCATGCCTTGTTCTTTGTTGGACAGTTAATATTTTTTTGCTTGATCCTAGATGAGTGAAATTGGATTACTGAAAATCCTTGATTTATGAAATACTATATTATCATTAGTTTGTAAACTTGTAAATTTATTGACATAATGTTGTCCAGAATAGCATCTTTTAAATTAATATTTGTATCTTCTTAACCTTTTTTTTCCCCTGGGAACGTTGTCCATGATTTATTTATTTATTTGTTTATTTTTAAATGCTTTTTATTGTGAAATATAGCATGTAGACAAAAAAGCAATAAATCTCAAAGTACATTTTAACAAGTACTTATAAAATAGATTTCAGTGCTTGGTCTGGGTTACAGTTCAGGTTTTTCCTTCTACCTGCTCCAAGACACTGGAGACTAAAAGAAATATCAGTATAACAATTCAGCAGTCATACTCATTTGTTAAATCCTATCTTCTCTGTTATAATTCCTCCTTCTCCTTTGATCCTTCTCCCAGTCTTTAGAGATATTTGGTCTGTGCCCCTTCTCACTTTTTCATGTTGAAAAGGGGTATTGACAGTATAAGATAGTGAGATGAAATTAGTTGATGTTCCTGGAGACGCTGGCCCCTCTTGGTTTCAGGGTTTACCCGGCCTAGGAACCTCCTGGAGGTTATGGGTTTCTGGAAAGTAAATTTCGTGCATGAAACTTTTGTAGGATCTCAAGAGCCCTAGGTGTTCTTTAAGGTTAACAGGACTGATGTTGGTTGGGGTTTGCAAACCATGGCAATTAGCTATATCTAGCTGAAGTTATATAAGTGTAGCCTCCAGAATAGCCTCTCAACTCCATTTGAACGCTCTTAGCCACGGATACCTTATTTTGTTAATTTCTTTTCCCCTTTTTGGGCAGTAAGGCTTTGTAGTTCCCTTAGTGCCAGGGCCATAGTCATTCCTGGGGGTCATGTCCCACATTGACAGGTAGACTTTCACCTCTTAATGTCAGGTCCCATGTAGGGAAGAGGACAATTATTTTCCTTGCAGAGTTGGGCTTAGAGAGAGAGATTGGCCACATTTAAGCAATAAAAGCAGTTTTCTGGGAGTAATTCTCAGGCATAATTATACTTAGGCTTAGTTTCTCTGTAACAGAAATGGGCTTCATAAGAGCAAGATCAAAGGCTTGGCCTAATAATGTTTGGGAAAGTTTTAGGGGTTTCGCAGGTGGAAAAATTTAATACTTCCACATTTTTTTCTCCAGTCCCTCAAGGGTCTTTGTCAGTACTTTTTAATTATCTGCCCAGTATATCCTGGGATGTATCTGGGTATTACATAAGGCTATACAGATTTACAAGCCCTCATTCCCATTCTGAGCTCCATGTCCTAATGTGATTTTTATGGGTAGTCTTTCTCTTGATTGAGTCTGCCAGAGGTTTATCAGTTTTATTAGTGTTTAAAAAAAAATTTTTTTTTTTACTTTCCTGAGCCTCTCTTGTATTTCTTTCCATTTATATCTGTTCTTTACTATTTCTTTCTGTTTTCTCTGCATTTTCTAATTTAAGTGGTATGCTTAGCACATGAATTTTTAGATTTCCTTTTCAAATATAATCATTTATGTAACTTTTCCTTTTAATATCATTTCAGCTGCATCTTGCAGGTTGAGATGTGTTACATTTTTATCATTCTTTTTTTATTAACATTTTATTTTGAACAATTTTCAAACTTTTTACAGGAGAATTAGAAAATAATACAATTCTGATACAGACAACAGCAACATGACCATACAGTCCGAGATACCTGGATCTACCAATGTTAAATTTTGCCACAGTTGCCATATCATTTGGTCTTTCTGTGTTTCTTTTTATCATCCATTTTCCAAACAGTTGAGTGTAGGTTGCATACATCCTGCTCCTTCAACACATAATACCACCGTGTACATTTCTTAAGAACAAGGATATTCACTTATGTGACCACCTTAAGTGCAGTTACCAAGTTGAAAAATTTTAACATTGATATAAAACGTTCAGTTCATATCAAGCTTTTTCGTATGTCCCAGTAATATCCCTTTGAGCCTTTACTTCTCCCTTTCTAATTCCCATCCAGGATTACGTATTACTTTTAACTGATACCGTCTCTCTAGTTGCTCCTTTTTTTTTTTTTTGTGGAAACATATGCGGCATAAACTTTTCCATCTCAGCTACTCCCAAACATACCTGGGATTAATGGTCATTCACAATGTTGTGGTACCTTCACCACCTTAGTAAAACTCTCCCCTTGCCGCAGAAACCCGCCACCCAATATGCATTAACTTTCCATTTCCCCTGTTCTAACCTCTGGTAAGGTGTACTCTAATTTCTGTCTCTATGAGCTTGCATATTCTCTCGTATTTTCTCTGTAGTTACCATGGAGCTTAAATTTAACATCTTAAATCTATAACAATTTGTTTGCTTTCATACCAATGTAACGTCAAAAATACACACACAATATGTTACTATGACCTTACATCCCCCTCACCCTTATTCTTGACATTTTAAATGTTTACACATTCTGAGTCCACAACCATGGGTTTATCATTACTTTTTATGTATTTGCCTTTTAGATCCTGTAGGAAGTAAAGAGTGGAGCTACAAACCAAAAATAGAATATTACTGGTGTTTATATTTACTCTTGTCACTATCCTTATTGAAGAGCTTTATTTCTTCATGCAGCTTTAGTCTGTTGTCGATTGTCTCTTCCTTTCAACCTACAAAATTTTCTTTAGCATCTCTTGTAGAGCCAGTCTAGCAGTGACAGACTCCCTCAGCTTTTGTTTATCTGGGAATGCCTAAATCTCGCCTTAATATTTGAAGTCAATTTTGCTGGATATAGAATTCTTGGGTGGCAGTTTTTTGCTTTGAGCACTTTAAATATGTTGTTCCACTGCCTTCTTGCCTCTGTAGTTTCCAGTGAGAAACCTGCTTTGAATCTTATTGAGGTATCCTTGTATGTAATACGTTGCTTCTCTCTTGTACCTTTCAGGATTCTCTCTTTATCTTTGGCACTTGCAGTTTGATTATAATATATCTCGGTGAGCATCTATTTGGGTTTATCCTGTTTGGTGTTCGTTGAGCATCTTGGATATGCATATTCTGTCTTTCGTTAAATTTGGGAGTTTTTACCCATTATTTCTCTGCTGCTTTCTTTATTCTCCCTCTGGAACTCCCCACAATGCGTATATCGATACAATTACTGGTGTCCCCCAGGTTCCCCGGCTCTGTTAAATTTTTCTTCATTCCTTCTTCTATCTGTTCACCAGACTGGATGATTTCAATGATCTTATCTTCAAGTTCTCTGATCTGTCTTCTGTCAGTTCCAATCTGCTCTTGAATCCCCCTGGGGAGTTTTAAATTTCTGTTCCTGTGGTCTTCAGTTCTTTTTGGTTCCTTTTTTATAATTTCCATCTCTCTATTGATACTCTCTTTGTGATCATCTGTCATTTTCCTGTATTCCTTTAGTCCTTTGTCCATGTGTGCCTTTAGCACTTTGAACACATTTAGGACCCCTCTCCTCTTTTTTATTTTAAAATTTTTATTGTAAAAACTTAACAAACATTCCATACAGGATGTACAATAAGTGACTCACAATATCATCATATAGTTGTGTATTCATCACCATGATCATTTTTTCGAATGTTTGCATCAGTCCAGCAAAAGAGTTAAAAAAGAAAACTTATACATACCATACCACTCTTATTGACCACTAGTATTTCAGTCTACTCAATTTAATTTATCCTTTGTTCCCCGTTATTTATTTATTTTTCCATATTTTTTACTCATCTATCCATACCCTAGATAAAAGAAGCAAGGTTTTCACAATCATACAGTCACATGCTAAACATTATATTTTCATACAATCAAGAAACAAGGCTACTTCAAGAAACAAGGCTACCAGAGCACAGCTCTGTAGTTTCAGGTACTTCTCTGTAGCCACTCCAAGACACCATAAACTAAGAAGGGATATCTATATAATGTGTAAGAATAACCTCCAGAGTAACCTCCCAACTCTGTTTGAAATCTTTCAGCTATTGATGCTTTCCTTTTTTTTTTTAATTAAAAAAAATTTTTTAAACATAACATATGAACATGAACATTCTTACCGTATGATCTTGGTATGTAATCAGTAACTCATAATATCATCACATAGTTGTATATTCATCACCATGATCATTTCTTAGAACATTTGCATCAATTCAGAAAAAGAAAAATGAAAAAAACTCATACATACCATACCCCTTTCCCCTCCCTCCCACTGATTGGTAGTATTTCCATATACCCAGTATATTTTAGCCTTTCCCCCCCTATTTTTTTCTGTACCCCTTATCACTCCCTTTCATTGATAACTAGCATTTCAGTCTACTAAATTTATTTTAACATTTGTTCCCCGCATTATTTATTTATTTTTAATCCATATTTTCTGCTCATCTGTCCATACCATAGCTAAAAAGAGCATCAGACACAAGGTTTTCACAATCACACAGACACATTGTGAAAGCTATATCATTATACAATCATCTTAAAGAAACATGGCTACTGGAACACAGCTCTACATTTTCAGGCACTTCCCTCTAGCCTCTCCAATATACCTCAACTAAAAAAGGTGATAACTATATAATATGTAAGAATAACCTCCAGGATAACCTCTCGACACTGTATGAAATCTCTTATTAGCCATTGACACTTTATTTTGTCTCATTTCTCTCTTCCCCCTTTTGGTCGAGAAGGTTTTCTCAGTCCCTTGATGCTGAATCCCAGCTCATTCTAGGATTTCTGTCCCATGTTGCCAGGAAGGTTTACAGCCCTGGGATTCATGTCCCACGTAGAGAGGGGGAGGGCAGTGAGTTTGCTTGTCACGTTGGCTGAGAGAAAAAGGTCACATCTGAGCAACAAAAGAGGTTCTCTGGGGGTGACTCTTAAGCCTAATTTTAAGTAAGTTTAGCCTATCCTTTGTGGAAATAAGTTTCATATGAACAAACCCCAAGATTGAGGACTTGGCCTATTGCTTTGGTTGTCCCCTCTGCTTGTGAGAATATCAGATATTCTCCACATGGGGAAGTTGAATTTTCCCCCTTTCTCGTCATTCCCTCAAGGGGACTTTGCAGATACTTTTTTATTTACTGTTCAAATCACTCTGGGATTTATTGGGGCATCACTCTGGACAAACCTACAAAATCTCATGCCCTACTTAAGGTTCCATGTGCTTATGATGTTCAATTAAGCTGTCTACATAAGTTATATTAGGAAATGCACTACTGACACTTTATTTTTTCCTCATTTCTTTTTTACACTGTTTTGTCCAGAAGGTTTTCTCAATCCCTTGATGCTTGGTCCCAGCTCATCCTGGGATTTTTGTCCCATGTTGCCAGAGAGATTTACACCTTTGCGAGTCATGTCACACATTGGGGGGAGGGCAGTGGATTCACTTGCCGTGTCTGCTTAGAGAGAGAGGGCACAACTGAGCAACAGAAGAAGTTCTCTGGGGGGGACTCTTAGGCCTAATTTTAAGTATCTATAGCCTATCTTTTGCAGGAATAAGTTTCATATGGATGAACCCCAAGATCTGGGGCTTGGCCTATTAATTTGGTTGTCCCCACTGATTGCAAGAGTATCAGAAATTCTCCAGATGGGGAAATTGAATCTTCCCCCTTTCTCCCCATTTCCCTAAGGGGACTCTGAAAAGACTTCTTTTTTCACTGTCCAAATCGTTCTAGGATTTATCAGAGTATGACACTAACCTGGACAAACCAACAAAATCTCATGCCCTATTCAAGATTCCGTGTATTGGGCGGGCCACAGTGGCTCAGCGGGCAAGAATGCTTGCCTACCATGCTGGAGGACCCGGGTTCAATTCCTGGCGCCTGCCCATGTTAAAAAAAAAAAGATTCCATGTACTGCCCTTTTAGATCTGGTATTCAGGGGTGATGGCTGTGGTGCAGGGGCCAAAGGTGAAAGTGGACGGTGGCAAGCCTAAACTAAGCAAGAAGTAAGTGTCCTGCCAAGCGTTAAAGCATTTGAGGGATGGGGAGCTCCTCTGGGCTTCCACCGAGAAGGCTGTGCCTGGGGCCTTCCTGCCACTTTGCCTGGGTGCAGACATGCTGGGACGTAACCGCTGCGCTCAGGTAACACATGCGGCGCGACATAGTCTGGCCTGGTTTTGGTGCTGCCTGGGGAGCTAAAGAGACGCCTGAAAGCCAGGAAGAAAGTAGCAGAGAAGGAGGCCAAGCAGAAGTAGTTCAATGAGAAACAGCTAAACCAGTATGCTGCTACGACCAGCCACACTGCTGATGATGGTGTGGGTGCCAAGAAGGAGAGCCTAGACCCAAATCAATACTACAAGATCCGCGGTCAAGCTGTCCACCAACTGAAGGTCAATGGGGAAGACCCTTACCCACACAAGTTCCATGTGGACATCTCACTCACTCACTTCATTGAGCAGTATAGTCACCTACAGCCTGGGGATCACCTTAAAGGTGGCAGATAGGATCCATGCCAGAAGATCTTCTGGGGGAAAGCTCATCTTCTATGACCTTTGAGGAGAGGGGGTCAAGTTGCAAGTCATGGCCAATTCCAAGAATTATAAATCAGAAGAAGAATTTATTAAAATCAGTAATAAACTGCATCAGGGAAACACGATTGGCATTCAGGGGAATCCTGGGAAAACCAGGAAGGGTGAGCTGAGCATCATTCCCTATAAGATCACACTTCTGTCTCCCTGTTTGCCTATGTTACCTCATCTTCACTTTGGCCTCAAGAATAAGGAAACATGATGTCGTCAGAGATACCTGGAGTTGATCCTGAATGACCTTGTGAGGCAGAAATTTATCATCCATTCTAAGATCATCACATATATAAGAAATTTTTTGGATGAGTTGGGATTTTTAGAGATTGAAACTCCCATGATGAACATTATCCCTGGGGGAGCTGTGGCCAAGCCTTTCATCACCTACCACAACGCGCTAGAGAATTATACATGAGAATTGCTCCAGAACTGTACCATAAGATGCTGGTCGTTGGAGGCATTGACTGAGTATATGAAATTGGACGCCAGTTCTGGAATTAAGGAATCGATTTGACTCACAATCCTGAGTTCACCACCTGTGAGTTTTACGTGGCCTATGCAGATTATCATGATCTCATGGAAATCACTGAGAAGATGATTTCAGATGGCCCAGAAGGCCAAGCCTACAAGATTGACTTCACCCCACCATTCCGGAGAATCAGCATGGTAGAAGAACTTGAGAAAACCCTGGGGGTGAAGCTGCCAGAAACTAATCTTTTCAAAACTGAAGAAACTCGCAAAATTCTTGATAATATCTGTGTGGCAAAGGCTATTGACTGTACTCCACCTCAGACCACAGCAAGGCTCCTTGATAAGCTTGTCGGGGAGTTCCTGGAAGTGACTTGCATCAATCCTGCATTCATCTGTGATCACCTGCAGATAATGAGCCCTTTGGCTAGTGGCATCACTCTAAAGAGGGTCTAACAGAGCACTTTGAGCTGTTTGTCATGAAGAAGGAAATCTGCAGTGCCTACACTGAGCTGAACGACCCCATGAAGCAGCAACAGCTTTTTGAAGAACAGGCGAAGGACAAGGCCGCTGGTGATGATGAGGCCATGTACATAGACTAAAATTCTGTATCGCCCTGGAAAATGGGCTGCTCCCAACAGCTGGCTGGGGCATGGGCTTTGACCATGTCACTATGTTCCTCGCAGATTCCAATAACATCAAGTAAGTGCTTCTGTTTCCTGCCATGAAGCCCGAAGACAAGAAGGAGAATGTAGCAACCACTGACACCTTGGGAAGCACAACAGTTGGCACGTCAGTCTAGGAAATAATAATTGCAAGTTATGTAATCAGGCATCTTTGCATTTCCGCAGAAGATTAGGGTCTGCAAGGGAATTCTTGTGTGCTGCAATCATTTGATTACCATAGTTCAGTTCAGCCATCGAAGAGAGAAGAGGAATTTAGAATTCCTTTTTACTCCTTGTCACTAAATTAACTATTTGTCTTTAAGAAAAAAAAAAAAAAAGATTCCAAGTTCTTTTGGTGTTCAACTGGACTGACCATACAAGTTAAGTTAAATTAAGAAATGCACTACCCAAAATAAATATTTTGTACCAAATAAACATCTCTCCCTTTAGTCTCAAACTGAAGTTGAAGTTTTAAGATAGGGATATCATCTGTTGCCCAGTCTCCTGATATACCTTAGTCCTATCCAGATCAGCTTCACTTATATCTCTATTCAAAGTCTGATCACTTTTTCAACTTTTTAAACAGTTCTGTGTGGGGTACTGCTTAATTTTATAGCATCAGAGATCAGACTCTGAGTCTCAGGTGTCACATTAAATACCCAAAGTTTCTGGAAAAGACTAGGTTATATACAAACAGTTCAGTATCTCAGAATTTAGAGTTAACAATTACACCTCTTGATAATATATGACTGCTGTAAGTGCTTACAATCTAGGACCCTTTACAATAAGCCCCAGCCTGATAACCCATGCTCTTGACATTAGTTCACTGAATTTTTATAATATAGTTAGCCCAATATAATTAAGGCATGATAATATTTGTGTTTTTGTTAACATTTCATTCAGCATGCAGCTCTTAAAGTTCATTCATCTGCTTGCATGCCTCACAACTTCATTCCTTCTTGCCTGCAGCTTAGTAGTCCATCATATGTATACACTGCAGTTCTCCCTTCCATTCCTCAGTCATTGTAACTTTAGGCCACCTCCATTCATTGTAGATCACAATCACTGCTTTTTGCCAGAAATACCACTGTGCAAATGTCCCCACACTGAGTTCTTCCAGGTATATGCTGAGCCATGGGGTTTCAGGATCATATGACAAACCCACCCCTGGGATCATATGATAAAGCCACCACTTCTGTACAAGGGGTTGCAGCTCTCATTTCACTATTGACAGTGAATAGGCGCATCTCTTTCTCCACATTTTCTTGAACACTTGTTTCTCTCTGACCATTTTTTAAATAGTTTTATTTACATGTCATACAGTCCAGCCTAAGTGTATAAACATGCCTTCACCACCATACTCTATCTGAAGATATTTCCTTTTCTTCCATAAAGAATCCATACCCCTTTAGGACCCTTTTTGTAAAGTCGTTGCTGGTATGTCTCAGGTCAGGTCTTCCTCATTGATGGTTTCTAATTGCTTTGATCTTCTTTGTCTGGGCCATTCCTTCCTGTTTCTTTGTATGTTTTCTGATCTTCTATTGAAACCTGAATATTTTGACATTTTTATGTGTTATCAATAGAATTTAGACTCTGAGGTATCTGTTCCTTATGCTTTCTTCCAGCTGATTATATTACAGAGCATCCCTTAAATGATAGGCACTAACAAAAAACATTTTTTATAGAAAGGAAAAAAAAGTTTTCTTGTGTAAGCCCTATCCTTTAGGTTTATGCATATATATGATGACCTTAGAGAGTTGCTCCAGACCAAAGCGCAGGGGCCTCCCTCATCCTTTCTGCATGCATATATATGCGTGCATATGTCTTTGACTCTAGGAATTCCTCCATTTACATGGTTCTGATATCTCCTCTTCCCTAGGAAATGGTTTCCTCATGATCCCAAGCACTGTATTGTATTAGAGCCAGTAATCTCTACCCTCAAGCAGCCACAACTTGACTTGCTTACATAGCATTCTGTAGAAGGGCTCAGTGAGCTGCTTTGTAGATGCTGGGCAAGTTCTGAGATGGTGATCCCCTGGTGCCACCACCAGACAGATTTAGTCACAGATTTGGCCAAACATACATATTCCCAGTATGTGCATGAGGATTACTCTGCCCCTTCCAGAACTGGGACCAGGTATCCATACTAGAATGTGGGGAGGGTTATCCAGGGTGTCACCAGATCCTACCACTTTTGAGGATAGCCTTTTTCTTGATTTGGCACTCGCCCTGTTTCTGTGGTCCTTTAATTGTTTTCTTTGAGAAGGATGTTGCTGACAGTTCTCCCTGCTGGTTCAAAGTTTCTGTCAGGATGGAGCCCTCACGCATCTCACTCCTCTATCTTGATTGTGACAGTTTGTCATTCAAGTATTTTCTTGTTGATTATAATGTTTTCCTTGACCTGAGTAGTACTTAGAAGTGTTTCTTAATTTTCAAATATGTGACTGGTGTTCTTCCCTAATTATTATTATTATTTTTTTAATTATAGTGTAGTCAGAGAATAATGCATCATTTGAAATATTTTGATGCTTCCTTTAATGTGATCAGTTTTCTTAAATATTTTGTATTTACTTGACTATGTATTCTCAAGTTGTTGGGTGTAGCTTTTTACATATTCTGTTTGCTTACATCTGTTTATTATATCCTTTGAGTTCACTATATCTTCAGTAAATTTTGCTACCTCAGTTTTATTTTTGTTAGTGTATTTTCTGATGTAACTGTTCCTCCACTTTTTTACTTTTAGCTATTCTGTGGGCTTCTGTTTTTGAAATGTCTTGTAATTATAATCAACTTTTTATCGGATTATGTGTGGTTTTTTAATCTAATCTTCCAGTTTCTTTTCTTCTCAATTCTAAATGAGAGCATTTAGCTGAAGAATACTTAAAGTCAGTTCTGATGCATTGTATTTAAATCTGCCTTGTTATTTTGTCCTTTTTTCCTACTTTTTTTTGTTTCTGCATTCTTTTTCTCTATTCAAATTGAGAATAATATACCCTTTCTATTATTTTAACTGTTACCTTAGAAATTACAGTGTACATACTTAACTTATCAAATTCTGTATGAATCAGTGCTTTTTAACCTTCCTCATGGAAAATCTCAGAATATTTTCATTCCCTTTTAACTCTCTCCTGTCTTGGGTATTATTTTGTCACGTTTTAATTTTTTTGGTCTTTATTTAATTCTACCAGATATTGTTTTGGTTTGTTTCTTAAAAAAATAGCTAGTATTTATATAGATTTGAAAGTTTTACTCTTCTAAAAAAAGATTGGAAGATTGGTTTTAAAAACACATATACGGGTGCATTGGTGGTTCAGTGGTAGAATGCTCACCTTCCATGCGGGAGACCTGGGTTCAATTCCTGTACCATGTACCCCCCCCCAAAAAAAATTTAAAACCACACATACACTATCAAGTTAAATTGTGTGATCCAGTTGATTATAAAAAGATTCCTTATTGAATCTCAGACTTTTCTTTGGGAATCACATTTCTTCTCTGTGAAATGCTTCCTTTGAAATATTTTTTAGTGTGAGTCTGTTGATAGCAAAGTAATTTTTTATCTGAAAGTGTGTCTGTTTTTACCTTTGCTCTTAAAGACATTTTTGCAGGATGTACAATTCAAGTTTGATGATTATTTGTTCTGAGCACATTCAAGATTCTGTTAGATTCTATTCTGACTTCCTCATTAATGCAGCAGTTCTTTACACATAGCCTTTTTTGTTAGTACTGTGCAGTTTTAACAGTATCTAAGTGTAGGTTGCATTTTATCCTGCTTGATAAAGGCTTCATTTGCCTTCCTAACTTTATAAATTGGTGTGTTCTGTCACTTCTGGCATCTTCTTTTCAAATATTGCCTCTGCCCTTTTTCTCTCTTTCTGGAGTTTATCTAACTTTCATCATACTTTCTTGCATATTTTTCATTTTCTCCTGTTTGTACGGATTTGTCCGTAAGGAGAATATCTTAAGTAGTTTTCATTCTCACTTTCTCTCATCCCCTCCCTCTCTCCAGTGTTTATTCCATATTTAGCTTTATGTAATCTACATTAAACCCTCCCATTGAGTTTTTATGCAGTCTTCTGTCCTTTACCCATATTTTCAGTCACTTTTATTTTTTATTTACTAAATATATGCTTCTTTTTTAAGTCTGCATCTAAGCGAACAATTGCAATATCTAAGTCTTAAATAAACTTAGATACTATGCTTGTTTTTCCTCCTGCTTACTTTAGCCCATAATGACTAGTTTCCTGGTTGGATTTGTGATATTTTGATTGTCATCTCGTTTTTAGGTGCTGTATCTAGTTCTTTGAGGGGCTGAGTTGGCTTTAGAGATATTGAATTTTTTTCTTCCAAAGAATGTTATCTTCCTGAGACCATTTTAATGACTGTATTTCATTTATTCTTTTTTTTTATATGACATACCAGAACATTTAATTATACCATTTTCCCATCAACACACCAGAGTTGTTTAATGATGATTATATTAGCCATGTCCATTGATTGGTGGGAGGTTCTTCCACTAAAGGGTCCCATGGTTCTCACTGTATCATTTTTCTCACCAGACTTACTTCACTTTCAGCCTGAAGAATCACCTGTTCTAATTGACAACTCTGAAGCTGGTCTTCTAATTTTTTTAACATCTGGTTCCGCTTTAACAATATCCAGCTTCTCATTTGTTTGTATACTTCCTATATTCTGCATTTTTAAGGATTTGCTCAAGAACTTAAGGATCTTTGTGTGCAATATAGTCTTAGCCTCTTGTGCAGCCATCACAACCAGTCCCTCCGGGCTTCTTAAGTAAACCTGTCATGAAAGCTCTGACAACCTCATTTACTCTTTTATATAAATGTATATACATATATTTTTTTAATTGGAAAATCTTCACACATCTACAATCCATCCTTAGTATACAATCTGTGACTCATAGTATCATCACATAATTGTATATTCGTCACTATGGCATTTTAGAACATTTGCATCACTCCAAAAAAAGAAATAAAGAGAAAAAAGAAAAGCTCATGTATCGCATATCCCTTATCCCTCCTCTCATTGATCACTAGTATTATCAATCTACTCATTTACTCTTTTTTAAAAAAATTTGTTAATTAAAAAAATTAAGAACAAAAGCATTAACATATAATTCCGTTCTACATATATATTTAGTAATTCTCAATATCATCATATAGTTGCATATTCATCATTTCTTAGAACTATTGCATCAATTCAGAAAAAGAAATAAGACAACAGAAAAAGAAATAGAACAATAACAGAAAAAAAAGATTATACATACCATACCCGTTACCCCTCACTTTCATTTATCACTAGCATTTCAAACTAAATTTATTTTAACATTTGTTTCCCCTATTCCTTACTTTTTTGTTTTTTTAATTTATTTATTAATTAAAAAATTAACAAATCAAATAAAACATCAACATACATAATCAGTAATTCACAATATCATCACTTAGTTGCATATTCATCATTTCT
>PVIY010041846.1:0-21360 GCA_004026745.1 Myrmecophaga tridactyla | reverse complement strand
AGCTTTCCTTGGATGCCGGGAGCTAACAAAAATTTTAAAAAGGGAAAAAAGGAAACCCCCTTCCCCAGCCTTTGCAGACTGGCCCGTGCGCGTGCCCTCCTCCAGGGCTTAGCCACGGGACAGCGTGGGGCACAGTGCCAGCCCCAGCCTCCAGCCTCCCTGGTGCTTCAGCTCCTGCGTCGTGTTTGGGCCCCCGGCACCCCTCCCCCGTTTACGTCGATAGAAGTGTCCCCTCTTCCCCCGTCCTGTGTGTCCCACAGCCAGCAGTCCCCTGCCTGTACACCACAGCGTCCGGAGGGAAGCTCGGTGAGCCACCTCTCCACACAGGGCAGGTCCTGGGGTGGGGGGCCTTCAGACCACCCAGATGGCCCCACGCGTGCTCTGTGTGGGCACAAGTGTGACCCTGCTCCTTCCTGACCGAGGACCAAGTCCATGCGGAGCTGGTGGCTGGGGAAGGGCACCACGAGTTCCTCTTGCTTTCAAGTGGCCTTTCTCTTGACTGAGTGCTGGCCTTGCTGTGTGCAGCTCCTCCAGCTGTTTTCTGGAGCTTAGAGGAAGATGTTTGTCAGTTTTTGCTGGTTGTCAAAGCTTCTGTGGGGAACGGGGCGCGGAAGCTTCGCACTCTGCCTCCTTGGTTGGGGTGGGGCCCCAGTGAGGGAGTGTAAGCAGGAGGGTGAGTGGTCAGAAGAGCACCGTGTGGCAGGGCTTGGCAGTCTGCGCCTGGGCTGGATTGGGAGGGCATGGAATGGGCTGGCAGTCACTGCTGCAGTCCCATGAGGGGGAGGTGGGGCGCTCCCGAGAGGCTCCTGGCCTCTGCATCTCGGCAGAGGCTGTGGAGAGGCTTTGGCAACTTGCTGCTGGCTGGATTGGTGGGTCGGGTCCAGGCCCTGTGTGAGGAGAGACGCACAGGTGGGGTCCGGCCGGGGAGAGCATGTGGGGCCAGGAAGTGCCACCACCTGTGACCCCCTGGCCTCTGGGCCTCTGGCAGCTCCGTCCTGATGCCGGCTTTGGGCCTGTGGAGGAATGTTGGAGGAGGACCTGCTCTTTCCTCTGAGTGCCGTGATAACAGCTTTTTTCTTCCACATCTTCCTGGATGCAGAGGTGGGCTCCTGTCCGGAAGGCGGGGGAGCCCCCTGGACGGGGCCCGAGACGCTGTGGGTGTGGGGGCAGTGGAGCAGGTGTGCAGATGCTCCTCCTGGCCAGAGGGTGGAGGCGATGGCCCTCCCTGGGCCTTTCTGCCCTGGGCCGTTGGAGGCAGCTGCCCGCCCTTCAGAAGCGAGGACCCTTCAAGCAGTCTCTGGTCCTGAGAGGCTCCTGCTGAGAACAGGATGAGGACTTTCCCAGTCCAGCTCTAGGTGGAGCGTCACACCCTGAGGCCTGGTGCCTTCTCCCTCTGAGCCCGGGCCCTACCCTCCCCCTGACCGGCCCTCTCCTCAGGAGACGGACTGGAAGGTGCTGAAGCTGGTTCTCAGCAAGCTGCCGGAGGCGCTGCGGTACAAAGTGCTCTTCTTCACCTCGCCGTGCAGTCTGGACCAGCTGGCGTCTGCCCTCTGCGCCATGGTAACGCAGCCCTGCAGCTTCGCGCTGGCCCTTCACGCCCCCCTGCCGGGGCTGCTGTGGCCTCTGAGCTGCTGGGCGCAGCGGTCCCGGGAGGCAGGCTGTGCCGCTAGGGAGGGCGGCCCGTCTCCTTCCATGCGGGGTGCAGACTGGCTCCATGTGTGGGGCCAAGAGGAGACTGCTGAGATGGTCAGAAATGCACGGGGACCCCTGGCCCCCTCTTCATTGCTTGTGAAATGGCTTGGTGGCCCCCAGGCAAGGGCTCAAATTCCCTTCCCCTCTGTGCCTGGGGCTCCTGTGTCCCCTGTCACCTTTGCTGTGTCCTGAGCATAGCACGGGAACCCCCTGCCCACATCTCTGCAAAGGCAAGGAGGAGCCTTGACCAGACCTGACGCTGGCACTCACTGCGGCTTCTGCTCCCCGAGCCCCCTCTAGCCGGCTGGCGGCTGACCTAGCGGTTGGGCGGCGTCTTCTGACTCACAGGGCCTTCGCCACTAGCTTTCAGGCCCCGACTCACAGGGCCTTTGCCACTAGCTTTCAGGCCCCAAGACCCTTGAGCGGCTCCGAGGCACCCCGGACGGCTTCTCCAGGACTGACCTGCAGCTGGCGGTGGTGCCGGCGCTCACGGCGCTCGTCTCGTACCACAACTACCTGGACAAAGCCAAGCAGGTGTGAGGGCCGTGGGGATGGGGGCTTGACGGGTCTGCCTTTGAAAGCCTGGTCCCTGGGTGTTGACGAGGCTGTCACCTGGGATGCCATTGGGCAGAAAAAGAGTGAGCCAGCTTTGTGCACCCATGTGCTGCTGGAGCTGGGCCTGGAACCACGGGCATTGGAGTCAGCTGGGCTCCTCGAAAGTCTCTCCAAGGGTTCCTGGGTGTCCGTGTCACCCTTGAGCGTCACCTGGCTCTTTGTGGCTTTAGGACAGGCAGCCGTGCCATTTGGCTGAGCTGGGTCCGTTGAGAAGCAGGGAGGGAGGTGGCCACAGGCCCTGAGGCTGAAGCTGCACGTGGTAAAGCCACCTTCCCTTTTTTCCTTCCATATTGGGTTCATATTCCCGTCTGAGCTATTACATTGAACAGCTCGTTAAATGTCCGACATCTGTCTGTTGTTTCCCCTTCGTGGATGAGAGGTCTTGGGGAGAAGCCACCAGCTCAGGGCCACACTACTAACAAGCAGCGGGGCTTAGACTGAGCCTCAGGTCTGCCTGATCCTAGCCCTGTGCGCCACGCTCTGTGTACTCCCAGTGAGGGGCTGCTGGCCATGCTGGGGTCATCCTGACGGGTGGGGTCAGCTGCTGACAGGGGACATCTTTCAGGGGGCCCTTGAGCCACCTGGCAATGTGCTGCCTGGCCATGGCCTGGACTGTGCCTGGTCTGCTGCAGGGCATAGTGGCCTGTCTTCCTGGGAGGACGCTGCCCCCGGTGGGCGTGTGGCCCTGCTGCCTTGTCATTTTCAGTCGGGGCCACCCCTTGGCAAGAGGCCTGGCCACTGGGGGTGCTGGAGCCTGGGGGTGGTGGGCCTGCGAGCAGGTGCTCGGGGACAAGCATCTTCTGCTTCCCAGGCCTTGGCTACCTGCTCTGTAGAGTGCTCTGGAGTGGGGCGTGTGTGGGGCATGGGCAAAGCAGGGGTGGGGACGTGGGCAGGGGAGGGCAGGGTGGGCAAGGTGGGCTGGGCTGGGTTCCGTCGGTGGCAGGCAGCCCCTGCGTGTTGACGCCGCCCTCGCGCCCACAGCGGGAGATGGTGTACTGCCTGGAGCAGGGCCTCGTGTACCGCTGCGCCAGCCAGTGTGTGGTGGCCCTGGCCGTGTGCAGTGTGGAGATGCCCGACATCGTCATCAAGGCACTGCCCGTGCTGATCGTGAAGCTCACGCACATCTCGGCCACCGCCAGCATGGCCGTCCCGCTGCTCGAGTTCCTCTCCAGTAAGTGCGTGTGTGCAGGGATGGCCGGGCCCAGCTGCTTGTGTCGGGGCTCTGCCCGCAGTGGCCTGTGCTGACCTCCCTTTCAGTTGCGAGCCCTTTGGCTGTCACCCCAGGCCCTTGGTTTCCTTCCTAATCTGTGAGTGGCTGGCTGCGCTTTCCTTCCCAGTGTCAGCCTAAACGTTCCTCCTTGAGGAATCTTCCCTTGGTCTCCACTTGGTCCCGACTTGGTCTGGCTCTGTCTCTTTCTCTTCCTCTTTCTCGTGGCACATCTCGCAACCTGGAGGGGCTCTGCTGGCATGCCTTTGTTGCTGCCTCTGTAGGGTAGTTGAGGGAGCAGAGCAGAGGTCAGCAGACTTTCCACAAAGGACCGGAGAGAAATACCCCGGGCTCGGTGGCCCTGTGGGCTCTCTGTCACATATCTCTGCTGTTTTCTCTTTAAAGCTCTTTTGAGACGGCAGAGTGTACTCCTGGGCTGCACAGATCCCCCAGGGAGAAGGCCAAAGCTGAGGGTAGCAGGCTTGTGCCCTTGTGGCTTGTGACCTTTCCCCTTTGTATGCCTCCTTCCCCTTCTTGGGTCAGCAGGGCTTCCCTGCTTTTAGAAACAGCCAGTGCCCATGACCCTTGTGGCCTGTGGCTGTGTGTGTGCCCACCCAGGCCAGCCTTGGCCTCTCACTGGCCATCTCTCTGTTGGCCTCACAGCTCTGGCCAGACTACCCCACCTCTACAGGAACTTTGCTGCGGAGCAGTATGCCAGCGTGTTCGCCATCTCACTGCCCTACACCAACCCTTCCAAGTGAGTGCTGCCCGGGTGCCCCTCTCCGTTGGGCATGGCCTCTGGGCACCAAAAGTCACCCTGGCTTTTTGGCCTTAAGGCTGGCTGTGCCTCTTGTGCCTGCGCTCCCAGCTCCTGCCATGTTCCCCTGGTGTCACCGACAGGATGGCCTCTGCTGCATGTCCTTCTCTCCCCCCCAGGTTCAACCAGTACATCGTGTGCCTGGCCCACCATGTGATAGCCATGTGGTTTATCAGGTGCCGCCTGCCCTTCCGGAAGGACTTTGTTCCCTACATTACAAAGGTAGCCAGTGCTGCTCGCCCAGCCCAGCGTCGCTGGGGGCTCATGTACCTTGTCAGGGCTGGGGCCTCCTTGCCGCCGGCTAGCCATGGTCGGAGTAGCGTGAGGGGCTGGGAGGCGTGAGCAGTGCAGGCAGGGGGTGGGACAGCAGCTGCCCCTGTGTGGGGGCCTGCAGCTGGTCCCAGAGCTCGAGCATGGCTGGGCAGGGCGGGCAGGTGCCTGGAGGGCCACCCTCCCCAGCCTCAGGGCTCAGGTCTGTCCACCCCACCAGGGCCTGCGCTCCAATGTCCTTCTGTCTTTTGATGACACCCCCGAGAAGGACAGCTTCAGAGCTCGGAGCACCAGTCTCAATGAGAGGCCTAAAAGGTGCGGGGCTTGCTCGGGGTAGGCGGGTGGAAGTGTGTGCTGTGACAGGGACGTGTGTGCCACTGGGGGCTGACGGCCGCTTCCAGGCCAGCGACGGGACAGGGTGCGAGGCCCGTGCAGCCCTCTAACGCAGAGAGACCGAACTGAGCCTGCCTTGGTGGGCGGACTGGGCACCAGGGTCCCGGGGCTGTGTCAGGCAGGACAGAGCCTGCCTGGGGCTGTTGGTGCTCAGCATTGCTGCACGCCACGCCAGCCCCCGGGAGCACCATTGCGGCAGAGGCCGGCCTCCCTGAGCTGCGACGTGGAATCCGCCGAGCAGGGGCTCAGGAGCTGCCAGTGGGCGTTTGGCATGGTGTGACTCCGCTGGGCGAGCTCAGGGCTGCCTTGGGGTGGCTCAGCCTCTTCTGAGAAGCCAGGGGCCCCGGCCTGGGCAGGGAGGAACCACAGCCTGCAGTCCCCTTCCTATGCTCCCCACCATCTCTCGTTAGCTCATCTGGGCCAGGCTCACCCCTCTGCTTCCAGAGCTTGCTCCCCGCCCCATGGCTCATGAGAGGATGTGCTTCTTTAGCATCACAGTTGCTTTTGCTGAATTTGAAAAAGCCACGCTGGGCTGTGTTGTTTGCGTTTCATCTGAGCGGCTTCTCCCTGTTGCCCGACCCCCTGCCCTCCACCCGAGCTGCTTTTGGCTCCTCTGAGTCAGAGCACAGCCTTCTCCAGAATGGCCAGGATGGTCATGTGAGCTCAACTCAGAACCGTGCCCCTGGCCCTGGCGGCAGCGGCCTCCGCGGCTGGGAGACCCCGGGCCGGGGCTGGTGAGCAAGCCTGGCAGCCCCTCGTCTCACACACGTTTCATTTGCACGGACGCTCTGTGTTTTGGTATCATGTGTGAAGTCTTACTTTTTCTCAGCCATGTTCAGGAGATGTATTTTTATGCGTTTTTGTTTTCTGTTTCTTCCCGTTAACTGCCCTGGCATGGTTTTTGTTGCGCTCGCCTGCGGGGACTCTCCACTTCACCCTGTGGCCGGGTCCTTCCCTGCGCCCACAATGGCTCGCCCTCCTTCCCGGGAGCTGGGCTCTCTGGGCTGGGCGCCCCTCCTCACCTGGTAGTGTAAGGATAGCCAGACCCCCCAAGCAAGGCTTGAATAACTCCCCGCCCGTGAAGGAATGGAAGGAGAGCTCTGCCGCCGAGGCCTTCCGCTGCCGCAGCGTCAGCGTGTCTGACCATGTGGCCCGCAGGTAGAGGCGCTTTGTGGGGCGGGGGGCGCAGACCCTGGAGCTGGGCTCGAGAAAGGCGCTCCCGGCCAGAGCTCCAGGGTGGCGGTGCATGGGGTGCTTGCATGACCTCACCGCCTGCCACACCCTCCCTGGCTGAGCGTGAGGAGGGCCCGAGGGGTTCCCCCAGGCCAGCTGTGGGCGTGTGGGGTGGGGGGTGGCCTGTGGAGCCTGGCGGCCTGGCTGGAAGGTTGCATTCTGTCCCCAAGCCAGCACCACTGACTGCCTGGCTTCACCGAAGGCAGGCCTGGCAGCCGGGACCTGGGGTGCCTGTGAGAGCTGGCCTTGCGGGGGTGGCATGGAGGCCGTCACCAGTGCTGCCGTGTAGCCGGCTTGGTGGGGATGTGCTCGTGGGTTCCAGCCTTGCTATAGTGCCTCGAGCGACTTTCTTTCTGCACTTGGTTTTAGAAAAGGTCTGCTTTCTGTCGTGAAGCTGACGGGAAAGAGGGTTTTGCTGTAGGACAGCAGGATTGGGGCAGCCTGTGAGCTCCTGGCCCCTTGGCCACTGCTGGTGTCTGGGTCAGGTGGTGTCTGGGTGCAGGTGTGAGTGCTTGGGCGCGCCTGCTTGGTGCTGGCCAGGGACGGGGCCTCGGGCATGCCCTATGTGTGACGGTCCTGCTGGGCATGGCTGCCCTGAGCAGAGGGCCCTGCTGCCCACCAGCCTGCCCCCTGCAGGGCTTGGCAGTCCCGCAGCTCTGAGGCCGACCACCTCACCCTTGCACTGGCCTCCTGTCTGGGATTGGGTGGGGGAGGGGATCGGGACACCAGCGAAGCTCGCCTCTCAGCTCTTTTCTAGTAAATTCTTTACCACGAGCAAAACATGGCAAAGGGGCTGAGAACCTGGTGGGGCGTCAGTGTGCACAGGCCTTCCTCCCGATGACGGATGTGGGCCAGGCGGGCCGGCCGCTGGTCGGCATTCGGGAGGTGGCATGGCTCCCCGGGGCATGCGCTTGGGGCTCAGATGCCACCAGAGGCTCGGAGACTCTGTGGCCCTTGGTAGGGCAGCATGTCTGCCCAGCGCTGGCTTTGGGAGCAGAATGCAAACTTTGCCGGTGTCCCCCTGGACCGAGTTCTTCTGCATGACTAAACCTCTTTCTGCCACGAAGCCATAATCTAACTCTCTGTGTGTCGCAGCAAGATTGGACTTCTGTCTCTTCCTGTCTCCTAAAGTTTCTCCTCCAACAACAAGCAGGCCTGGGTCTTTCCCATGACACCGTCCCCTCCTCTTTCTGGAATAATGCAACCCCGTGATTTGCAGAGCCTTGGGTCGATGGGCTCCTGCGCCCGGCGTGGGTCCCTCGAGCCTGTCAGCACTTGCATGCATTGAGCTTTGGCTCCGGTGGTAGGTGACGAGGCCGGGCCTCCCCGGTGTCCCTGATGTGGCCTCATGGCCTCTCTCGCCAGCAGGCTGCAGACCTCGCTCACCAGCGCCAGTCTGGGCTCTGCAGATGAGAACTCAATGGCCCAGGCTGATGACAGCCTGAAGAATCTCCACCTGGAGCTCACAGAGACGTGTCTGGACATGATGGCCAGATATGTGTTCTCCAACTTCACAGCTGTCCCCAAGAGGTGCGAGCTGCTGCCAGGGCTGGGGAGGGGCATTCGCAAGGCCTGACTTTCCTGTCTCCTGTTCTGTGATTGCCCTCTGCCAGAGTGATGGCAGCCATGGCCAGTCCACTCTCTCCTTGGCCCGTGCCTTGTATGGGGCATGTGGTCAGCTGGGCCTTGGGTGGAGCTGGGTCGTCGGCACGTGGCAGTAGCCGCCCTGCTGGCTGACTGTCCTTGCGCTTACAGGTCTCCTGTGGGGGAGTTCCTCCTGGCAGGTGGCAGGACCAAGACCTGGCTGGTTGGGAACAAGCTCGTCACTGTGACGACAAGCGTGGGGACTGGAACCCGCTCACTGCTGGGCCTGGATGCGGGAGAGCTGCCGGCGGCCCCAGAGCTGAGGTGTTGGCTTGTCGCCACCGCTAGGTGGCCCCTGCACTGGGTGGTGTGCCTTGGCCCGGGGCCTGCTCACCCTGCCTGGGCCCCTCTGTCCGCAGCTCTGGCCCCAGCGGGCCCGTCAGGCAGACGAAGGAGGCGCCAGCCAAGCTGGAGTCTCAGGCAGGGCAGCAGGTGTGCCGCGGGGCCCGGGACCGTGTCCGCTCCATGTCAGGTGAGCCCTGGTTCCGCTGCCTCCTGCAGGCAGCTCAGCATCCCATAGGCCGCCTCTGTCTGTCCCACACCTTGGGAGCCAGGGCGTGGCTGGGTGGGTCTGGGCCAGGCCTTTCCTGACAGATGGGACGTCGTCTCCGTGAGCTCATCTCAGGCGCCTCGCCCGGCACAGGCGCTTTTCCTGCTCACTCGGGAGCTTTCTTCCATTGTGGCACAAATGAGCCATGGCCCATCATGGGCAGGTGCTGGGCCCTCCTGGCAGCCCGGGGTTCCCTGAGGCTGATGTAGCTGGGGAGCCGAGCCGAGGGTGGGACCGAGCTGCCACACTGCAGCCTGCGGCCAGCCAGGCCCTGGGTGTCCAGTGGCTGTTGCTGACGGCTTCCCGCTGCCCGACCGTGGCCACCAGCTCTCCCGTCCTCCTCCACCTCCAGGGGGCCACGGCCTGCGTGTGGGGGCTCTGGACACTCCCGCCTCCCACTTCCCAGGCGGCCCTACCTCTCCAGGACCCCAGGCTGCACCAACCAGGAAGACTGAAAAGGCCCCAGCCAGCGGCCAGGCCGCAGCATGGAAGGAGAAGACGCACCTGGCCGCCTACGCGCCCCTCCTGACCCAGGGCTGGGCCGAGATCCTGGTCCGCAGGCCCACAGGTGCAGGCCGCGCCTTGGGACCTGCTCCCACCCGGCCTTGGCAGGCAGCTGGCACCCATCTGCCATAGGGGGAGCCTGGGCTTATGGAGGGGTGGCCGGAGGCCCATTTGGGAGGGGACTTAGGAGCCAAGTCCCCAGAGAAGAGTAGTGAGCAGGTGGCCGGGGACTTAGTGGGGAGAAGGAACGACTTAGTAGAGGCCCAGAACCCTGAGGGTGCTGTGGAGCTGGGGTTTGGAAGACAGGGTGGGAGAGGAAGAGGGGTGTCAGGGAGGGGGGCTGAGCTGGGGCTCAGAAGAGCCTCGTGTGTCAGGTGGGAGGCTGTGACAGGGAGGGGTGGCCATCAGCTGCTTTGGCTCTGGGGAAGGGGGCAGGAGCCCAGGCGCGAAGGCTCTCATGGGGCAGGAGGGTGAGGAGCTTGGGTGTGGGTCGGCACAGTGGGGAGATGGAGTCCAAACGTGGGTTCCTGGTCTTGGGGTGCGGGGGCCAGAGGCCTCCCTGAGCTGCACCTCCGCGCCCTACCCTGACCGTGAGGAGGGGTCTGCCTGTGGGGAGCTGGCCTGCGGCGGCAGAGCCTAAAGACCAAGGGTGGGTGCGAGCTGTTGTGGGGGGCAGCCTGACCTCATGGCTTGGGAGCGTCAGGGCCAAGGCCCATCCCCGTCCCTTTGTGGTTGGGGACGTGGAGCCCCAGGGCTGCCCGGCGGGTCGTGCGTGGGGCGGGCTCATGGCCTCGGTGCTGCCCCCCCAGGGAACACGAGCTGGCTGATGAGCCTGGAGAACCCGCTCAGCCCCTTCTCCTCGGACATCAACAATATGCCGCTGCAGGAGCTGGCCAACGCCCTCATGGCCGCCGAGCGCTTCACGGAGCCCCACGACGCGGCCCTGTTCAAGTCCCTGTCCGTGCCGGCCGCCAGCGCCACCAAGCCTCCCCTGCTCCCGCGCTCCAACACAGGTGAGTGGGGAGTGTCCCGGCCGGCCGGCAGGCAGTTCCCCTTTGGGGTAGGGATGGGCCCTGGGCCCCCCACAGCCCCGGGTGGGCTCCCAGAACTGCTGGCACTGCCAGCCTCGGCACAGCTGGGCTGGGAATGGGGGTCACGCCTGCCCCCACCTGCCTGTGCGCTGCTGCCCCGCCCCCACCTGCTGGCCTCGGCACAGCACCCCCCCAACAGGCCCTTGGCCCCCGGCTCCACCTCACCCTCCCAGACACCCACGCAAGCTGCTCGCAAGGCCCAAGCCCATGTGCAAGACCAGCCCGCAGGCTGGACGCCGCTCGCCCCTTCTCTCCTCTCCAGGGCTTGGGTCTAGTGGGACTAGTGGTGGCCAGTGCCCCGTTCGGCCTGGCCCAGCCCTTGCCACCCGCTGACGCGGCAGCGCCCGTGATTTCCCTTGCAGTGGCCTCTCTCTCCTCTCTGTACCAGCCCAGCTGCCAAGGCAAGCTGCACAGGAGCATTTCCTGGGCAGGTACCCGTCCGTCTCCTAGGGAAAGCAGTGCTGGCTGCTGAGGGCTCCTGGCCGCATCGTTGCTGCTGTCGTCACCCCTCATCTGGGCCCCCCCACGGTCCCCCAGCTGGGTCACTGTCTACCCAGCCGGGGCTCCTGGTGGGGGGGGGACATCTGTGCCAAACTCCATCCGCTTTGCCAGCAGGAACGCCCTGGCTTTGCGCCCCTTTGCGGCCGAGCTATGCCTGGGTTGTGTGTCCCTCCCCAGCCCTCCTCCAGGCCTGAGAGGCTGGGAGGGCCAGAGGTTCCTTGGTGACAGCACAGCTGCACGCGCCCACCGGTGGCAGCCGTTTGGGGGTGACCTGGCCCTGGGCTCAGCCGAGCTGCCCACGCGCTGGCCTCTGGTGGTCCCAGGGGCTTTGTGAACCCACGAACTGGGCTGCATCACCTCTGCATGCAGCCTCTGGGTCACGGCCCGGGAGGGAAGGGACAGCGTGCAGGCCGGGCTGGCGGGGCGGCTGATGGCCTGCGGGGACATGGCTGTGCAGACCCTCAGCTGCTGCTGCTCGCAGGCACCATGCCCACCTTGGCCCAGGTAGGGCCACTTGACAGGTCACACCAGCTGAAGGCTCGGCTGGCGCCGGGAACCTTCCATGTTCACGGTCTTCCCCATGGGTCCAAAGTTATAC
The DNA here is from genome assembly GCA_004026745.1 of Myrmecophaga tridactyla. NCBI lineage: Eukaryota > Metazoa > Chordata > Mammalia > Pilosa > Myrmecophagidae > Myrmecophaga > Myrmecophaga tridactyla. The sequence goes on along the minus strand of PVIY010041846.1, from coordinate 10,245 downwards.
AGGCGACACGTGCCTCGGGCCTCAGCCTCTCGTGCTGGTTTCTTAGGCATCCTGCTCTCTCTCCCAGGCTGAGGCCTGACTCAGGCAGTTGCCTCCTCTGAGGAGTCTGTCTCACCCTTGGTTTCTTTGCTGGGGTTGGAGCTGTGGCCTGGTTACCCGTCTATGGGGATGGGGCAAGGGGCCCACCTGTCCCCAGCTTGGGGAGCCCTGGGTGCGAGACTCAGTGTCAGGCTCCGCCCACACACAGCCCCCCACGCAGCCCCCCAGCCGGCTCCTGCACGGGCCCCAGCAAGGAGGCCCAGGTGCCTCTGCAGGGAGGAGGCTGCTGCCTCGGCACCCAGCAACCTGTTCGTGTCCACCCAGACTCCCCGGCAGTTCCGGAAGAGAGAAGCCCAGGGAAGGCTAAATTGTCACTGGAGCCACCTGAGCTGGAGGACTTCGAGGCCTCCCTTGGGGCAGCCCGGCGCTGTAGCAGGGTGAGTGCAGCCGGGGCCCGCGCAGCTGGGGGTCCCCGGGAGGGCTCTGGAAAGGGGTGCAGGGCTTCTGCTGCAGTCTCAGTGGGGCAAGTTTACTGCCCTTCTCTTATTTTCATCTAAGAAATGGCTGTGGCTTCTCTGGGCTCCAGGACCTAGGCAGGGGGGCCTACTCCCTGCCGCTGGGGCCTCCTGACGGGGGCTCTTGGGACTCTCCCAGTCGGCCTCAGCCTCCGGCCCGGAGGAGAAGGTGCCCTGCGCAGAGGAGCCAGCTGCCGGCGGGATCCCCATTGAGCGGGCCAACGGCTGCGGGGGCACCCGGCCCTCGGTGGACCTCTCCTTCCAGCCCTCACAGCCCCTAAGCAAATCCAGCTCCTCGCCTGAATTGCAGACTCTGCAGGACTTCCTCGGGGGCGCGGTTGACAAGACTGAAGGCCGGCTGAGCCCTGAGGCCAAGGCCCGCTCACAGTCGGGGATCCTGGACCGGGAGAGCACGGCCTGGTCAGCCCCCAGCAAGGAGGGTCACGGCCCAGCCCAGCCCGAGGGTCCCTTGCCTTTCAGCTCCCCTCGTTCCCCCAGTGGCCTTCGGCCCCGAGGCTACACCATCTCCGACTCGGCCCCATCTCGCAGGGGCAGGAGGGTGGAGAGAGACGCCTTCCGGAGCCGAGCTGCTGCTTCCAGTGCCGAGAAGGTGCCAGGCATCAACCCCAGGTGGGCTGTGCCTCCCGGCCCCTGCCAGCCCCTGCCCCCAGCCGTGGCTCCCGTGGGAGGAGGGGCCATGCAGGAGGCTCTCCACCTGCTTCCCCCAGTCCTGGCTGCGAGCCCCAGGCCCGCCCCCCAGCCGCGTGTTCTCCGCAGCTTCGTGTTCCTGCAGCTCTACCACTCGCCCTTCTTTGGCGACGAATCCAACAAGCCCATCCTGTTGCCCAATGAGGTGAGTACCTTCCCTGGCTGGAGCCCCCAGACTCCCATGTGGGGCTTGCAGGCCACAGCCTGTGGCCCTAGGGGGACTGGCCACCTGCCTGTCAGGGGAGCCCTCTGTGGGCCGGCGGGCGGGGTCCACAGCCCCAGCTCAGGCAGGGCTCTGTGTGACCACAGTCCTTTGAGCGGTCCGTGCAGCTCCTCGACCAGATTCCATCTTACGACACGCACAAGATCGCCGTCCTGTACGTGGGAGAAGGCCAGGTGAGGCTGCTGGCTGCTCCCTGCCGGGGGAGCAGGGGCCCGTGGAGACCACTGTCCCGTCCTCCACGGAGAGCTGAGTCCCAGGGCTTCTAGGAGCGTGTGTGGAGTTCTGGGGAGCCCTGCCTGTGCCAGGGATACAAAGTGAGCTGACGAGGGAGGCAGGGGAGAGGGAGTGTGGGGGTCTGGCCCCAATGCTCTGCCTGTCCCCCTGCAGAGTGACAGCGAGCTGGCCATCCTGTCCAACGAGCACGGCTCCTACAGGTACACGGAGTTCCTGGCTGGCCTGGGCAAGCTCATCGAGCTCAAGGACTGCCAGCCTGACAAGGTGTACCTGGGCGGCCTGGACGTGTGTGGCGAGGATGGCCAGTTCACCTACTGCTGGCATGACGACATCATGCAAGGTGAGGGCAGACAGCATGCTCCCTGGCCTGCCTGCACCCCAAGCCCACGCAGTGGTGGGGCGAGGTGCTGAGGGTTGCTGGCAGGGCCTCTGTGGGGAGACCGAGGGGTGCCCCAGTGAGACACCAGCAGGGCCCGTCCGCTGCTACCTCCTAGCCCCGGGTAGCTACCTGCCTGACCTTGGGCCTTGTGGTGCGGCACTGCCCTCCCTCAGCCCTTTCTTCTCGGCCGTGCCCCTCGCAGCCGTCTTCCACATCGCCACCCTGATGCCCACCAAGGACGTGGACAAGCACCGCTGTGACAAGAAGCGCCACCTGGGCAACGACTTCGTGTCCATCGTCTACAACGACTCCGGCGAGAACTTCAAGCTGGGCACCATCAAGGTGAGGGGCCCGGGGCCAGCGGGTGGGCAGGAGTGCTGACCACCAGCCCGTCGCTGTGCCCGCTGGCCTTTGTGTGGACTAGGAGCGTTTCCTGGCGAGGCAGGGTCTAGCCACAGGCTGCCATCTCCTGGCCAGTCTCTTCTGAGCAGACCATGTAAACCCCCCACGCTGAGTGGGTGCATGGTGATTGGTAGGTTCACAGTAGCCCTCGGGGAGACTTCTGGGGTGGGCCTCTTAACCTGGGTTTCTGTGCACCAGCGTATGGGTGAGGTTAGCACTGCCCGTGGCTGGCCACCTGAGAAGGCCATGGAGAGGGGGCCCCAGAGGAGGACATTTCACAGGGACTGTTGGGAGTAGTCTAGGGGAAGGCGTGCACATGGGCTGGAGTGGTATCAGCTGGCCTTGGTGTGCCCCTGAGCTGAGGGAGGGAGTGTGGGGCGGGGGGTGCAGGGCCAAGTGGCAGGAATGGACGGGTACTGCTTGCCGAGACCAGGGGGCTGCTGGGTGGGCTGGTCAGAGAGGAGCTCAGGTGTGTGGCTGGAGAGGGTGGTGGGGGTTGCCTGCATGTGAAGGACATCCTAAGGCCAGCGGAAAACCCTAGGGGCTGCTGCAGTGGGGTGGAGCTGGACCCAGCGACGACGCTGGCAGGATGGGCACAGGGAGTGCCCAGGAGGAAGCCCATGCCAGGGAGGGGCGGCCCACCATTGCAGCAGTGAGGCAGGGCATCAGCCTGGTCTGAGGGGCCCTGAGGGACAGATTGTGGCCGAGGGATAACAGGGATGGGGATCGTGACATTGGGCCTACACCAGCCAGCAGTTACACAACTGCTGCCCCTTCGGCTGTCGACCCCAGCTGGAGGCAGGTTGGCTGTGACCATCGAGGACAACCTGGGGGCCCACTCCTGACACTGGTGGGCCACTGGCACCTGCGGTCCTGAGTGACGTCCTCCTCTGTCTGGACAGGGCCAGTTCAACTTTGTCCACGTGATCATCACGCCTCTGGACTATGAGTGCAACCTGGTATCACTGCAGTGCAGGAAAGGTGAGGGTGGTAGGGGTGGCTGCTGGGGAAGGACAGCCGAGGTGGGGGTGCTGGGCCTACGCTGAGCCCGCGCTGTCCCCAGACATGGAGGGCCTTGTGGACACCAGCGTGGCCAAGATTGTGTCCGACCGCAACTTGCCGTTCGTGGCTCGCCAGATGGCCCTGCACGCCAATGTGAGAGTCCAGACACCCGTGGGAGAGGGTGGTGGTGGGGTACACCCTGTGGGGGGCTCAGCGCTTTCTGCCCCACCCCCCTCCCCAGATGGCCTCCCAGGTCCACCACAGCCGCTCCAACCCCACTGACATCTACCCTTCCAAGTGGATTGCCCGGCTGCGCCACATTAAGCGCCTGCGGCACCGGGTAGGTGGAGGGTGGGTGGGGTGGGCAGGGGAGGGCATGTGCCTGCACGTTCTGACTCCTCTTGCTGCCAGGTCCGGGAGGAAGCCCACTACCCGAGCCCCAGCCTGCCCCTGCTGCACCCACCAGCCCCCGCCAAGGCCCCATCTGAGCCCACGCCCACCTACGAGACTGGGCAGAGGAAGCGGCTCATCTCCTCTGTGGACGACTTCACTGAGTTTGTGTGAGGCTGGGTCCCCTTGGGGCGGCCAGGCTGCTGGATGCCCGCCCCTCCCATGTGCAATGAAATAAAGGGCTCATGTGGCCTGACAGATACAGACAGAGGCCGAGGTAGCCGTCAGCCCAGCTCGTTTATTTGACTTTGTCTGTTGGTGGGATGGAGGGGAACAGGCAGGATCGAGGCTGATGTGTGGGTCAGAGCCCTGGGCAGCCTCGTGCAACCTCACCCACCCTTCTCACGCACGCCATCACACTCACAGGTCCCAGGAGCCAGCCTTGGGGACGGGGCTTTCCCCCAAACCACTCTCACAGACCCAGAACCTGAAGCCAGCAGGCCTGGTTCATACCACCTTTCTCAGTCTTGGGTGGGTCAGAAGGACAAGGTCATGGGAAGAGTTACTCGGGAGGTGGCTGTGCCCCTCAGAGCAAGCCTGCTACCCCCAGCTGTGGGCACAGATAGAGAGGGCGCCTGGCTTTAGCCCTAGGAGGAAAAAGCAACGTACAAAAATATATACATTTGCCTCCTTATAAGTTACTGTGAGGGGAGGCGGGAGGCCAGCAGGGACATGAGGGCTAATAACTTAGGGGGAACCTCTGCCTGGGGTGGGGTGGGGGCCGGGCCCAGCCCCGCCATCCCTGTTCCTGAGGGCTTGGGAAATAAGCATCTCAGCTGGTCCGCAGTCCAATACTGTCATCCCCTCCCTGGGGTCTGGCCCCGCAGCCACTTTAAAGTGCTGAAGCCACAGAAAGGACAGACGGGCTCTGCCCTGCTCTCCGTGGGCCTGGATGCAGCTGCTCCCGCCGGGCCCGGGGGCGGCAGAGGGTAACACTGAGCGGTGTCTTTGCAGAGCCACGAGGCCCCGGCCCCTGGCTAAGTGCCGCTGGGGTGGGCCTTGTTCCTGGCCCGTGAAGATGTTCTGCTGGGGCTGGTGGCCAGGCTGATGACTCGACTGGCTCGGGCCAGGCGGCAGGACAGGGATGGGCCTGGGGGAGGCCCAGGTGGGGAGGAGCGGCCTCGCAGGCTCTGCAGCCGCCGCTCCAGCTGGTACACGTCCTCTGTGGCCTGGTTGAGCCGATCAAACTGGGCCAGCAAGGCCTCAAAAACGGCCTGAAGGCGGGAGGGCTCGGGTGAGCCCCGGGGCCCCAAGCGGCCCAGGCCTGCGCTCAGCCCGTCCAGCTGGCTGGAGGCGGTGGAGGGACGCGAGGCATCGGAGCTGGTGCTGGGTGGCACTGGGGGGGACGACTTGGAGTCCCTGGATGAGCGGGAGGGCATGGGCTCCACACCTTCGAAGCGTACTTTGTGGCGGAACTGGGGGCGGCACAGGGGCTCCGTCAGTCCAGCTACACCCTGGACCCGCCTGGGTTCCAGGGTGTGACCCTCTCCCCCCCGCTGGGCCGTACCCACCTCCTTGACCTTGCTCACGCCCAACCAGAGGCGCAGCCTGCGCAGGAGCAGCTCCACCATCTCGTAGTCCTGCGGCTCCCAGGCCGGCCGGTACAGCTCGCCGCGGAGGGCGTGGTAGCGCCAGCGCAGCAGCACCGCCCCCAGCCGCAGGCCACCCCAGAGCCGCAGCGCCCAGAGCGCCGCGCACAGCAGCGGGGCCAGGCGCCAGGACTCGGCCGGGCACGGCCCCGGGCCCCCAGCGCCAGGACACAGCACCAGGAAGGCGCGGGCTGCGCTCTGAAGCGAATCCACGCACGACGAGACCAGCTGCGAGGAAGATGCCGGTGGGACCGCGCCCAGCGGGCCCCGCCCCACGCCCAGCCCGGCGACGCCACCACCTACCAGGATCACCAGCTGGGCATAGCCCACGGCCAGGGCGGCCAGAGCCAGGGCAGCGCCTGCGAGCTCCGGCAGGGCCCGGCCCAGCGTCTTCCCCAGGACGGACCACTGGCGCACGAAGCGCAGCTGCTGCGCGGCCTGCGGGCAGAGGAGTCATTGGCCGCCGTGCCCGCGCTGCGCCCGCGCCCCGCCCCGGTCCCGGCCTCACCTTGACCAGCAGCAGGAAGAGCAGCGAGGCCGCCAGGCCGTGAGCCGCGGCGCCGAGCTGAGCCACCTGGTCGAAGCTGGTGAAGCGGCGCGGGCGGCCGCGCAGAAAGCGGGCCCACTGGCGGTCGGCGGCGCCCAACTGGGCCAGCCGCACGAGCGCCGCGGCCGCCGTCAGCGCCACCAGCAGCCACTGCGCCCAGGGCCCCGGCCGCGCCGCCCGCGCGCGCCCCTCCCGCCGCCAGGCCCGTGACTCGGCCGCCGCCAGGTACACCGCGAAGAGCAGCAGGCACACCTGCGGGGGGCGGGACGGCGGGCGTCAGCGCAGGCCCCGCCCCGGGAGGGCCAAGGGTGGGGACTAAGGCCGGGGGCGGGCTCAAGCGCAGACGCGAGGGTCCTCCACGTGGGCGGAGCGGAGTCCCTTCAAGGGGAGACTCGGCACTGGGCGGACCCTTAACCCACCGACGGGCGGGGCGTACCGAGGTGAGCAGCGGCAGCGAGAGGCCCGAGCTGAGGCGCCGCAGAGCGAAGGGACGCACGCTGAGCGCGGCCACCGCATGGCCGGCCGCGGGGAACTCCAGGCGCAGCGTGACGGCGGCGTGCAGCCCCACGGCCGGGCTGAAGCGCGTGAGCTCCACGAACACGGCGCGGCTCCTGCGGGTCAGCGGGCGGGAGGGGAGGGCGCACTTGGAAAGGGTACTCGGCCGCACGGGTTGGGTGAGGGGCGAGCGCAGGGCGGGCGCGGGTCCCCACCTGCTGTCGATCCAGCGGTGGCGCCGCAGCCACGCCAGCCGCCGGCGGCTCTCCTGCAGGCTGGGGCCCAGCTCCTGCACGTAGCCGCCGCCGCCGTACACAGCACAGGAGCCCCAGTGCCAGGCTCTGCGGAGAGGGGGCGTTGGGACCCGCGGCCCGGTGGGGACGGGGGAAGGCGTGGGGCCCCTCCGCAGTCCCTACCCCCACCGCCCGCCAGGCCCTCTCCCCGCACCCCAGCAGCTCAGGCGCCGAGTAGGCCCAAGTCTCTGAACCGTTGCCTGCCGCGCTCTCCCAGCCCACGCCGTAGTCGCTGGTGCTGAAGCCGCCAGTGGCCGAGCAGGGGCGGGCTCCGGGGCACAGGGCTGAAGGGCAGAGGGGACACAGGTAAGGCCTGCAACACTGAGGCCCGGCAGGGCATGCGCTGCTTCCCCTGGGGGCTGCGCTCTCTACCGTCCCAGCAGCATCCCCATCTTACAGGGCAGGAAATAGGCACAGAGCAGACAGAAGTCACCCAGCCAGGGAGCAGAGCTGAAAGCAGGGCCCAGGACAGGTCCTCTTTGGAAAAGAGCCAGGGTCAGTGTTGGGGAGACTCCCACACTCACCTTCCTGCAGCCGCACCTGCCGTAGGCGTGGGGGCCCCAGCTCCGGGCTGGACTGGTTCCCGTGAACATAGGGGAGCAGCACGTGGGACATCCACGGCCAGAACTCATCCAATCTGCCCAGACCAAACACAGAGCAGTTACAGAGGCCAGCCTTAGAGCCCCACCCCCACCCGAAGCCCCGGGAGAGCTGCTCCTGCACCACCAGCGGGGCTGCAGGCATGCGGGGCAGGCTGTCTGTGCTGTGGGCAGCCTCTCACGGGGAGAGCTCTCCCAGCAACTCAGCCCTCTACCTATCCCGGCAGCTCGGGATGTCCCCCAGAAGCAGAGTCGCCCTAGCTGAGACCCACTGAGAGGGACGAAGGGCAGCATGGGAGAGGGTTCCGGGGTGGGGGGGCAAGGACAGAGCTCCTGTACCGGGTGATGGCCAGGAAGGCCCGGCTGTCCAGCCCCTGCTTGATGGCGCTCTGCAGGCGGTAGGCATGGCTGTGGCCCGAGGCGTCCCCGTAGCTGGCCAGCAGTGTCACCAGCAGGAACAACATGTATACCAGGAGGCTCTGGAGGAGGGACCTGGGCTCAGCTCCCACACCCCCCAGACCAGTCCAGCCCGTCCCTCTAGCACAGGGCCTGGTGCTAAATGGGCAGCAGAGACAGTCTGTGGCCTGCTGGGACCCTCAACCGCCAGCCTCTAGGAGGCGGTGACCCAAGCCTCGCGGGCCTGTCCTCACCCTCAGCATACTGTGCAGCCTCTTGACCTTGCGGGCCTCCTCCTTGGCCAGGAAGAGTGCGAAGCCATGGGGCGGCCGGACGCGAGGCACACGCTCACCCATGGGGGTCACCGCTGGGGTCTCCAACAGGGCGTCATCCTCATCTGGGTGCAGCCTCTTGGCCACCAGTGAGAAGTACAGGGCTTCCAGCAGGACCTGGAGCAGGGCTGGCCTCAGAGAGGACCCCAGCCCGCTCACCCGGAGGGGCCTCACCGCCCCCCAACCAGCCCGCTCTCCCAGAGGCCCCAGAACCTGCTCACCTGCAGAGGCTGCCACCAACACATTCACCTGGAGCACTCCCACCCCAGCCCGCTCACCTTGAGAGGCTCCCAGCCGAGGAAGGAGGCAAGGAAGCTGGAGCTGCTAGACAGGATCCACAGAACGCTCACCCCGGGGGGGAAGCCGGTGCCCACCCAGCCCGAGATGCCCACTGCCGTGGCCACCAGGAGCAGGCTGAGCCCATGGGCCAGGTGGGCACACCAGGCCGGCAACAGCCGTTTCCGCAGACCCTCCACTAGCCCTGGGGGGAGAGAGGCCTATGTGACCAATGTCCCAAGGGAGGGGTCTGGGTGCCATTCTGGGGACCCCAGGCATACCTGTCCTAGAGAGCTCGGCTGGTGGCAGCTGCTCCCAGGTGAGACCAGGTGGGGGCGGCGCCTTTTCCCCCAGCCTCTGCAGTGCCAGCGTCTCTGTCCTCTCCCCAGCAGCATCGGACCTGGGCAGGGTAGAGGCCGGGAAGCGTCCCTCTGCAGGCACGCAGGTCTGCACCCGGCCACACTCCTGGGGTGGGCTGTCCCCACCTGGGAAGGTGCCACCCCTCCCTAAGCTGCGTCAGCCTCCTTCCTGTCACACCTAGGATGCCATGGTGCCAGTCCCTGGGGGCTGCGCACCCCCGGCCTGTCCTGCCCCTCCCGAGCGAATGTGCTGTGCTCAGCCCACGCGAGCTGTTTGGAGCCTCCACTGAGCTCCACTCCGGGCCGGTTCTGTAGCCCAGACCTGCTACTGTTTCTGGACCAGGAGGGGAGGGGAGGGCAGAGGGGCTGAGGGGAGGGGGAGAGGCAGGGCTGAGGAAGGGGGGGGCGCGGCCAGGAGGCTAGGGCACCTGGGGGGCTGTGACCAAGGAGAACATTCCCCCACGGAATCAAGCTCAGGGCTCTTCTGCTTGTGCATGCCTCAGAGAATAAAGGCCAGGTGTTCTCCTTGAAATGGACTTTTCCAATTATAAACGCAATATTTAGTACCTCCAGGAGGGCAGAAATGGAGATGAGCTGCCACCCTCAGCATTCCCATGGTGATGGCGCCGCGGGCCCGTGCCCCCTGCCCTCCAGGCAGACACAAACCACAGCCTCTGCCGCTGGCGTGATGTGTCCAGCACAGGCCTCCCAATTCCCCAAGACTGGGGGGCTGCCTGCTGGCTCGACATGAGCTGTTTATTTCTTCAGTCTCTCGACAGGGGCTCCTGGAGCCCCGGACAAGGCCAAGCAGGCGCGTGGGGACAGCGTGACAGCAGAGGCCCGCGCAGGGCCAGCACGGGGGGCATGGGTGGCATCCGCACCTACACGGGCACCAGCGGGGCAGCCTCCAGCCTCCCGGCCCACTGAGGGCTTCTCCCCTGGGTAGCCAAAAGGGCGCTGCAGGAATGACAGGTGGCTCAAGAGGCGGCCAGTGTCTCGGGTCTCTTGCTTGGGGAATGGGAGTGGCCGCCTTGAGATGGGGACATGCAGGCAACCCTAAGGGCACCCACGTGGGGAGCAGCCAGCACCCCCTGGCCAGCAAGCCCTGACAAGGCAGGGGACTGCTGCTGTGGGACACATAGGACGGGGGAAGAGGGGACACTTCTATCCACGTAAACGGGGGAGGGGTGCCGGGGGCCCAAACACGACGCAGGAGCTGAAGCACCAGGGAGGCTGGAGGCTGGGGCTGGCACTGTGCCCCACGCTGTCCCGTGGCTAAGCCCTGGAGGAGGGCATGCGCACGGGCCAGTCTTCAAAGGCTGGGGAAGGGGGTTTCCTTTTTTCCCTTTTTTTTTTCTCTTTCAATGCATATTTTTTATTAACAATTTGAAAAAATTATTTTTTTTT